>SJYC01023640.1:0-21346 GCA_006408675.1 Madoqua kirkii
TATATACTAGATTAATATTCAAAAATTAAAATAATTTCACTTATAATAGCATAAAAAATAAAAATAAAGTTAACAAAAGAAATGCAACATTTGAACACTGACAGTGACAAAACATTGTTGAAAGAAGCTCTAAAGAAAGAGAAAGGCATTTCATGTTCATGTATCAGAAAATTTCATACTATTAAGATGACAGTACTTCTCAAAGTGATGTAAAGATTCAGTGCGATTTGCATCAAAATCCTAGATTCTTTTTTGTAGTAACTGGCAATCTAAAGATAAAATTTATATTAAAAAAGCAATGAATCCAGAACAGCCCAAACAATTTGAAAAAGAACAAAGTTGGAAGACATACTTTCCTATTTCAAAATTAACTACAAAGCTACAGCAATCAAGAGAATGTGGTACTGACAGTAGATATATACAACAGTGGAACAGAAGTGAGAGGCCAGAAATAAACTGTTACATTTCTGGTCAGTTGACAAGGGTGCCAAGGCAGTTAAATGGGGAATATCTTTTTCAATAAATGGTACTAAGATAGCTAGGTAACCATATGCAAAAGAATGAAGTTGAACCTTAACCCCATACTATACAAAAATATTAACTCAACCTAGATCACAAAATTAAATATAAAAGTATTCCATCCTTAGCAAAAATTATGGGGATAAACCTTACTAACTTTGAGATAGACAGTGGTTTCTTTGACATGACATTAAAAGCATCAGCAAAAAAAGAAAAGAAATACATACATTGAATCACATCAAAATTTTAAAAACTTGTTTTGTGCTACAAATGATATCATCTAGAAAATAAAAGACCATGCAAAAATAAAAGAGAATATTTCTAAATCATATATCTGATAAAATGCTTGTATCTAGTATGTGCAAATAACTCATAACTCAATAATAAGTATACAAATAACTCAATTAAAAATGGAAAAGAAATTGAACAGATATTTTCCAAAGATACCAAATTACCATAATGCATGTGAAGATATACTAAATATCATTAGTCACTAATAAGATGCAAATCAAGACCACAATGAGATACCATTTCACTCCCACAATTTTTGGAGCTATAATTAAGAAGACAGACAGTAACAAGTGATGTTGAGGATATAGAAAAATTGGAATCCTCAGGCATTGCTCTTAGTAGAACAAAATATTGAGTCACTTTGGAAAGCAATATGAAAATTCTTCAAAAATGCAAATATAGAGTACTGTATGAGTCAACACTTTCACCCAAGATAGTAAACACAATTATTTACACAAAAATGTGTACACAAATGTTCATAACAGCATTACTATAATAGTCGAAAGTGGAAACAACCAAAATGTCTATCAACCAAAGAAGAGATAAATAGTATGCTGCATATCCGTACAATGGAATATTATTTTCCATTAAAAGGAAATAAAATACTGATAAACACTACAACAAGATGATTGAAAACATTATACTAAGTGAAAAAAGACAGTGACAATTAACCACATATTGTCTGATTCAATGTATTTGAAATATCCAGAACAGACAAATATACAAAGACATAATGAGATTAGTTATTGCTGACAGATAGAGGTGTCATGGGGAGGCAAAAGATTTGTTGTTTCTTTCAGAGAGGTCAAAGATGTTCTAAATTTTGTTTGTGGTGATGGTTGCACAAATCTATGAAATTCTTGAAGGCATTAAATTACACACATTAAATGGGTAAATTGTATAGTATATGAATTATGTCTCCATCAGTTCAGTTCAGTTGTTCAGTTATGTCTGACTCTTTGTGACCCCAAGGACTGCAGCACACCAGGCTTCCCTGTCCATCACCAACTCTCAGAGCTTACTCAAACTCATGTCCAGAGAGTCAGTGATGCCATTTAACCATCTCATACTTTGTCATCCCCTTATCCTCCTGCCTTCAATCTTTCCCAGGATCAGGTCTTTTCAAATGAAAGGCAACATCAGGTGGCCAAAGTATTGGCGTTTCAGCTTCAGCATTAGTCTTTCCAGTGAATATTCAGGACTGATTTCCTTTAGGATGGACTGGTTGGCTCTCCTTGAAGTCCAAGGGACTCTCAAGAGTCTTCTCCAACACCACAGTTTACAATGGAATATTATTTTCCATTAAAAGGAAATAAAATACTGATAAACACTACAACAAGATGATTGAAAACATTATACTAAGTGAAAAAAGACAGTGACAATTAACCACATATTGTCTGATTCAATGTATTTGAAATATCCAGAACAGACAAATATACAAAGACATAATGAGATTAGTTATTGCTGACAGATAGAGGTGTCATGGGGAGGCAAAAGATTTGTGGTTTGTTTCAGAGAGGTCAAAGATGTTCTAAATTTTGTTTGTGGTGATGGTTGCACAAATCTATGAAATTCTTGAAGGCATTAAATTACACACATTAAATGGGTAAATTGTATAGTATATGAATTATGTCTCCATCAGTTCAGTTCAGTTGTTCAGTTATGTCTGACTCTTTGTGACCCCAAGGACTGCAGCACACCAGGCTTCCCTGTCTATCACCAACTCTCAGCGCTTACTCAAACTCATGTCCAGAGAGTCAGTGATGCCATTTAACCATCTCATACTTTGTCATCCCCTTATCCTCCTGCCTTCAATCTTTCCCAGGATCAGGTCTTTTCAAATGAAAGGCAACATCAGGTGGCCAAAGTATTGGCGTTTCAGCTTCAGCATTAGTCTTTCCAGTGAATATTCAGGACTGATTTCCTTTAGGATGGACTGGTTGGCTCTCCTTGAAGTCCAAGGGACTCTCAAGAGTCTTCTCCAACACCACAGTTCAAAAGCATCAATTCGTTGGCACTTAGCTTTCTTTATAGTCCAGCTCTCATATCCATACATGGCTATGGACCTTTGTTAGTAAAGTAATAACTCTGCTTTTTAATACACTGTCTAGGCTGGTCATATCTTTTCTTCCAAGGAGCAAGTGTCTTTTAATTTCAGGTTGCAGTCATCATCTGCAATGATTTTGGAGCCCAAGAAAATTAAGTCTCTCACTTTTTCCATTATTTCAGATACTTTAAAATGGATTGAGTAAACAAATTAATTCTAAAAACAATGTTATACACTGAAGATATTTTGTAATAAATATACTAAATACACTATTTTTTTTGTTTAATGGCTATAAAATAGAAACTCCCCCAATTGCTCTATTAATTAGAAATCTGCATGCATTTATGAAGGTGTTCTGGAGGCCATCCATAAGCAACAGTTTAAATGTGTATCCTATATGTGAGTGTCATATCTTAAACAGCTCTTGTTTCCCCAAACTGTGAAACTGAATTTGGTGTTTCATCATGGCCTCTGAAGTTAAATACACTACCAAATCATTAACGAACTATGTAGATTTTATTTGTCAGATTCAAGAAAAGAGAGCATAGGGTTTATTCCAAACTTTACATGGAAAAGGCCTTAATAAATATCCCATTTTACATTTCAGTCATCCCATGAATTCTTTATTCAGTTGTCACTGTTTTATCTCAACTTTCCCTCCACTAGTCTAAACCTGTTTGTCTCTGCTTCCTTTGTTACACAGATTTCATGATGATCTCACAGATTTACTCAATTGCCAGCTGACATATAGCCCTAGACATACAACTTCCAAGTATGTTCCTTATGGCCTTAACTCGGTAAAACTGATGGTATTTTGTTGCCTGTATGCAAGAAACATTTTCTCTTTATCTACTGCTGCTGCTGTTGTCACTTCAGTCGTGTTCGACTGTGTGACCCTGTAGACGGCAGCCCACCAGGCTCCCCCGTCCCTGGGATTCTCCAGGCAAGAACTCTGGAGTGGGTTGCTATTTCCTTCTCCAATGCATGAAAGTGAAAAGTGAAAGTGAAGTTGCTCAGTTGTGTCCAACTCTTCATGATCCCATGGACTGCAGCCTACCAGGCTCCTCTATCCATGGGATTTTCCTGGTAAGAGTCCTAGAGTGGGTTGCCGTTGCTTTCTCCTCTCTTTATCTAGATCCTTATAGTTAAATAAAGGGTCTTATTAAGGTAATTTGTTAAATGAATCATTAGCATGTTCATGATGCCTAAATTTGCAATTCAGTTGGACAACCATTTATTGTCACAATGTGTCAGATAACATGGTAGACATTGGATACATACAAGTACATGGTCCTTGTGCTTAAGTCAAGTTCTTTCACAAATGACCTAGATTAACATTCTTCCAATACTGTAAAGAAACTCAGGCCCAAGTAAAGAAAGTAAGGAAATAAAGGCTCAAGAAGATCCTGTTGAGTCACGTACCCAGTGTCCAGATTTGTGCTCACAGTTTCTAATAATAAATGTCTTCTTTTTTAATTTGACCAGTGAGTCACACTAACTATAAAACTGTATGCATACATTATCTTACTTAGGTTTCATAAAATTCCATTCACAGATTCCAAAAACATTTAATTAGTATACTTTATGTATTTTTAGGCCCTATATCTGTCAGGGCTCTTATTTACGTAAGACAGGATCTGCTATGGCTAATTTGAGCAGAGAGGATTTACTGCAGGGGACTCAACGCTGTGAGTGGGTCTTTGTTGTGATAGTGAGAGATGCAGTCTCATCTTGATAACTTACAAAGTTTCCAGACCCACACATTCTGGTTTGGGGAGTGAAGTACACAGAACCATGTACTGCTATCTGAGGAACATTTTAATGTGTATTTCCAAGCAAGTACTATAGCTGTCTTCAGTATTCCTGTCCACTGGTCTATAGTTTAGGTGATTTCTAGGTGATAAGACACGTGGTAAGACTAATGAATCCTATGAACAAGAGCTTCTTTCATTCTGAATATGAGTTTCTTGATCAGAAGAGATAATAAGATAACATGGGGTAAATATTTCATAAAACACAGATATAGCTACTTTTAGAAGTGTGATGGGCAATAAAGTAAAAACTATATACAAAATAACTGTCTATTAAAACAGGAAAAGTTTTGGGAAGTAATTTATTTGCCTTCAAGTGATTTGTTACTCAGATATTGGCCATGTGGAAGACTTAAGGTTAGACATAGCTGATATTATATCAGGCGAAATTGGTGGAAAAATATCAACTGAGATGATGGTTATCCTGTGTTTTTCCATCTGTCCATTACCTCCATTCCTTCCTTCCTCCATTCCATAACTATTTTATCAATAAATTCACTAGGCGAGTTATGGAGATGCTTGGGTAAAAAGGCTAACTGATATGTGAGAGGAAAGTTTTCCAAATTTTTACCAATTCTCCATTCCTACTCTTTCCAAATCCTTGACCATCTTGGCAAACCATTCTTTAGCTCATTCTCTGAGGTTTAGGTGTCTATACTTTGGAATGTATTTCCTTCCTGGAAAAAGATATTTCCTACCTACAAGTTTTCTCTACTTTCCTTCAGCGTCAAGCTTAGACTGGGCTGTAATACTCCAATAGTCTGCTTCTAGCAAGCGCAGCCATTCTGCATAAAGAGATTTGTAAGTTAAGCTTGTTACTGTTCCTCCTTATTAAACTGGAGAACTCCATATGAGGCTCAAGCTGTGGTCTGGGGGCACTTGGGCAGCACAGCAGGAGTGAACACACTGAGAATGTGAGCCATCTGCTTTTGGCCTCGTTCACCTTATATCACATCAAATACTTCAAGTACTGTGGGATAATCCTGGTAATGTCAGAATTTATGGCTTGCTGCATCAGAAGACATCCAATTCATGACAGAAAACTGAGGCTGAATGTTCACCTGGTGTCCCATGGCCTGAGAGCAGACTTCCAGGTAGCACTAGTGGTAAAGAATCTGCCTGCTATTGCAGGAGATGCAAGAGACTTGGATTTGATCCCTGGGTAGGGAAGATCCTCTGGAGTGGGAAATGGAAACCCACTCTAGTATTCTTGCCTGGAAAATTCCATGAACAGAAGAGCATAGTGGGCTACAGTCCATGGGGTCCCAAAGAGTTGGACAGGACTGAGCCTGCAGGAAAACACACACGTGCACACACACACACACACACACACACACACCCCCACACGGCCCAAGAGTAAATTGAGAGCTCAATAGGGCTCCACTCTGATTGAGTTAGTGCAGTTTGCCTATCATCCTTATCAAGCACTGACATTTTAAACCAATGTGCTTGACCAAAATGGCCAAATGGCAAGACTGCTTATGCCACAGATTGGTCTATAATGAGAACTAAGAGCACTTTGCTTCCTGCAAATAAGTACTGTAATTTAGAGTTTTCAGACAAATATAACCTGAGATAGCTTACCAACAACAGGCATTATTACATAAAATGCTAGGGGTTTACTTTACAAATGAGAAAACATTTTTTAAATAAGGAAGATCTGAGATATATAAAGCAATAATGAACAAAGAAATTGGTAAATACTGGGACAATATGAATTATCAATCCTGTTATCTAATTTTAGAAGTTAAAAACCAATAGAAACATATTAGACAATAACACATAAGTCAAAAAGAGAGTTATGAGAAGATTTAAAGTGTTCCAAAATCCTAGTTTGTAGGCTAGGTTTAACCTTTGAATGATTATGTATCTATGGTAAAAGTACAATGGCAACCACTGAAATATTTGAAGTGTGTGTAACTTCCAAAAGAAGGATTTAGAGTTTTAAAAAATCAATCCTAAAAAAAACAGTATAGTAAGGAAAATCAAACAATATAGACAAATTGGAACAAAACAAGAGAGATAGCAAGTCATACATATTTGTGACTGAAATACACATAAAGGAAATAGAACCACCAGTAATGAAATAAATGAACAAACAAAAATGAAGGCACTGATGCTACGTAAAATTCACATATATGTTGTTTATAAAAAATAAAGTGAAAATAGGTGTACAGGCACTAAAGTCAGAATCACAATGGCATAAGATGTCTTTTGTTTGTGTTCCACTCGTCAACAAGGAAAATCTGGCATCCACAAACAAAAGTGCCTTTGAAGAAACTAGGAGGTTAGTCACCATATGTGAAGGGATATAAGAGGAGTCTTGTCCATCTTTGTGTCAAGTAATAGGCAGAGGGTCCATGGTTCTGGCTGTGGATTCTGCGGTGTCCTGTAAACAGGCTCCAGTTCCTCTCAGTTATGGTCCAGGAGGCCCTGGGGAATGCTTGATCACTCATGAACAAGAGAGCCTCTATGGAAGTCCAGGTTTCCAAAAAAGACATTTCAACATTTTATAGGAGGAAAAGTTACAGATCTTCCATGACATACAATGGTGTTATATCTTGGTAAACTCTCATGAGCTGAAAGAACCATAATTTGAAAATGCGTTTAATACACCTAACCTACCAAACATCATAACTTAGCCTGACCTCCCTTCAACATACTCAGGGCACTTACATTAGCCTAGAGTTGACAAAATCATCTAACATGAAACCTATTATCTAATAAAAGTATTGACTATCTCATGCATGTAATGAATTAAATGCTATACTAAAGTTGAAAATCAGAATGGTTGTACGGGTGCAGAATGCCCATAAATATATCAGTTGTTACTGTTGTGATCATGTGACTGATTAGGAGCTGTAGTTCACTGTCACTACCCAGCATCACAAGAGAATATCATTTGTCATCAGCCTAGCCCTTTGCTTCAGAATTTGGAGTCAAGTTTTTACTGAAAGCATGTTGTTTTTGCACCATCGTAAAACTGAAAAATTTTAAGTAGGGATTCCACTTACAAATGAAACCATCTTAAGTTAGTTCATCTGTATATATTTGGATCCACTGCAGTGGGCAGGAGAAACACGTGTACTTTACCTACATCCCTTTCCTCAAGGAAGCACAGCATAGGATCAAGAAACGTCTTTTTTTGGCCTATGATTTATTCAATCAAGAAAAGAGAGAGTGTGTGAGTGAAAACCTGCCTTCCTCAGCTCTGCAGGATGCTGCCAAAATGACTAATTTCTATCTCATATCATCTAGAGCACTGAACCATGACTGTGAGATGGAAAGAGGCAGGGAGAATGGTAGCTAGAACTCCTGAGGATATTAAAGGCATATCTCAGAGATATTAAAGGTGTGGTTCCAAACCACATTAAAATAAATATTGCCGTAAAAAAAGTTACATGAATGTTTTACTTTACCAGTGCATAAAAAGCTGTATTTATACTACACTGTAGTCTATTAAGTGTGCAATAGCATTATTTAAGAAACACTACACATACCTTAATTTAAAAATGTTTTATTACCAAAAATGCTAACCATCATCTGCCAATGTAAGATTGCCATAAACCTTTCATTAAAAAAATAAACATATTGTCTATGAAGTGCAATAAAGCAAAATAGAATAAAATGAGGGATGCCTGTAAGGGGCTGTGGTTCTTAACTGCATTGGGGATTCCATCAAGAAGGCAATCCACAAGTGACTGGAGCTACCGCACTTGGGGATGCCCCACCTGCCCTAAGGGCACCTTCTGCATTCTATATGCTTTACCACATGTACACACCTGCTCCGTGGTCAGCTGTATACATACATAGAGTCTCCACCGTGTCAAGAGAGAGTTTTGACAGGCAGCAAGGAATAGCCACAGAAAGTCAGTCGAATTTGTGGACCATGGTGAGACCACAAACTTCAGCTTTAGCATCATGTTTGAAAAAACAAGAAAGACTGTCAGCACTTGGCCTGGTATATTGCAGCATCCACAGAAAGCCTGCAATATTAAATTTTCTGTCACAAGATAGAAAGCAAGAGTGAGGCAAGTATCCTACAGGAAGTCTGAGATAGCCTCAAAATCTCTAGCAGTGGCAATGGAAGGTATTTCTCTTCTAAAGGCACTCTGTAAAGACTGGAGGATGTGACTGTTCCTTCAAATATGAAGACAACAACACAAAACTACAAAGAATATGAAAAATCAAAGTAGCATAATACCACCAAGGGATCATGGTAATCTTCTGGTAAATGAACCCAAAGTCATGAAAATCTGCCTTTTATCAGATAAAGGATTCAAATATCTATTTTAAGAAAATTCAATGAAATACATGAAAATATAGAAAGAGAGTTCAACAAAATTGGGAAAATAATATAAGAACAAAATGAGAATTTAAGCACAGAGAAATCATAATAAAAATAACTGGATAGAAATTATAGAGGTGTCATGGAAATTCAAAATTGTAAGTATTGAAATGAAAAGTGTAACAGAGAGAATTAACAACAAAAGAATATGTGAGATCAAATACAGGAAATTTGAAATAATTCAGTTGGAGGATAAAAAAGGATAAAAAAGAATAAAGTAGAAGTGATATATTGGGTATCATCAAAAGTATCAATTTAAGAATTATCGGAGACTCAGAAGGAGAAGAGAGAGAGAAGAAAGCAGAAAGCTTATTTAAAGAAATAATGGCTGGGAAATTCCCAAATCTAGGGAAAAATTTGATATGCAAATTCTTGAAAGTCATAGATCACAAAACAATATTTTATAAAAATATAAAATATATAAAATATAAAAATACCTTCCTTGATATTTTTATCAAAGATGAAGAGAGACACTTAAGAAAGAGAAAAATTTGTAAATTGTAATGGAATCCCCGTACAACTGCTAGTTAATTAGTCAGTAGAAACTTTACAGCCCAGGAGAGAATAAAATGACGTAGTCAAAGTACCGGAAGAAACTATTCTATTCAGCATATTATAACGCACCAAGAACTCTTTTAGCAAAGCAATTCCTCAGAAAAAAAAAAAGAAATAAAGACTTTCCCAGACAAACAAAACCTGAGGTTATTCATCACCTTCACTGCCTGACAGAAAAAAACTGAAAAGAGTTCTACAAGCTGAAATGAAAGGGTAATATAAAAACATATAGAAATATACAGCATGTCATTAAACATAATGAATAGTCAAATCAGCATATTCTATTAGTATAGTGTTGTTGTTCAGTCACTCAGTTGTTTCTGATTTTGTGACTCCATGGACTACAGCTTGCAAGGTTTCCCTGTCCTCTACCATCTCCCAAAGTTTGCTCAAATTCATGTCCATTGAGTTGGCCATCCTGTCCAACCATCTCATCCTCTGTTGTCCCCTTCTCCTCCTGCTCTCAATCATTCCAAGCATCAGGGTCTTTTCCAATGAGCTGAGTCTTTGTATCAGGTGGCCAAAGTATTGGAGCTTCAGTTTCAGCATCAGTATTCAGGGCTGGTTACCTTTAGGATTGACTGATGTGATCTCAGGAGTCGTCTCTCAGGAGTCTTCTCCAGCACGACGGGTTGAAAGCATCAGTTCTTTGGTGTTCAGTCTTCTTTTTGGTCAAGTCTCTGCTCTCAATCATTCCAAGCATCAGGGTCTTTTCCAATGAGCTGAGTCTTTGTATCAGGTGGCCAAAGTATTGGAGCTTCAGTTTCAGCATCAGTATTCAGGGCTGGTTACCTTTAGGATTGACTGATGTGATCTCAGGAGTCGTCTCTCAGGAGTCTTCTCCAGCACGACGGGTTGAAAGCATCAGTTCTTTGGTGTTCAGTCTTCTTTTTGGTCTAAGTCTCACTTCCATGCATGGCTCCTGGAAAAACCATAGTTTTGACTGCACAGACCTTTGTCAGCCAAGTGATGACTCTGCTTTTTAATATGCTGTCTAGGTTTGTCATAGCTTTTCTTCCAAGGAGCAAATGTCTTTTAATTTCATGCCTACAGTCATTGTCCATAGTGATTTTGAGCCCAAGAAAATAAAACCTGCTACAGTATCCACTTTTTCCTCATCTATTTATGACGAAGTGACTAGATGCCATGATCTTAGCTTTTTGAATGTTGACTTTTAAGCCAGCTTTTTCAGTTTCCTATTTCACGTTCATCAAGAAGCTCTTTAGTTCCTCTTTGCTTTCTGCCATTAGAGTGCTATCATCTGCATATCTGAGGTTATTGATATTTCTCCAAGCAGTCTTGATTCCAGCTTGTGATTCATCCAGCCCAGCATTTCGCATGATGTACTTTGCATAGAAATTGAATGAGCAGGGTTATATGTACTATGACAAAACATTTTATTTTAGTAACACAAAAAGATTTCTTTTGTTTGCTTTTGTTCTATTTTATATCTATAGTTCCCTATCAAATATTGTACCTAATTTGATATTTTGCTATCATTTTTTAATATACTTTGTTGTGTTGTTTAGATCTGAAATATATAAACATATATTTTTGTGTGATTCCACAGATCAGAATGACTGTTGATTATTTCCCTAAAGGTAGATATTGTATGTTCTTTATTGATACAGACTTAGTCTTAAATATTATTGACTATTAAATAGCCACATTGCTACTAATTTGTACTAATTTTTTATTTAACTAAAATTTATAACCCTAAGCTACATAATTAAATGAGCCTGCACTTCATTCACAACTTATGCATTCATCAAGTATGAATTGAGAGGTATATATTAAAAATTCTGTTTGACACTGGGGCTTATGTAGCTCATAGTCTAATAGGAAAGACTGACAATGAATCAGTTAAATATATCACATAAATTTTATGTCAGATTGTGATGGAAGGAAGTCAAAAGAACTTGACTTCTTCAGATAGGCCCCAGTATTGGCTTTTGGCACAGATATATCATGGCACTTTCATTTAAGCAGTTTGCAATCTGAAACTCAGTGTGCATAGCAAGAAAAAAAATGAAGCAGAAATTAGAAAGTTTGTTTCTGCTATTGTTACCATATTAAAGAGTTAGATACTATCCTAAAGGTGTTAGATACTAACCTCCTTGCAACCTATGCAAGGAAATGAAAACATGTTTTACACTTCCAAAATATTATTTTCATCACCAAGACAGAGTAGATTAAAGAAGTTACATTATACATTATCACCAATATATAAATTATATTATCACAAATTATAGATTGAGTTAAATGTAGGATAATTGACTGTTAAGGGCATAGGCTTTTGAATGAGAATACCCAAAGTAAATCTATTACTGGCTTAGCCTTCAAAAGCTCTCTTAATATCTTTCTCAAATTGCATGATTCAATCCTTCAATCTAAGGTCTGGCATGAGTGAAAATATAGTTTTTAGAAAAACTACTATATGAAGAGTTACAGCCATACACTATTATATCAGTAAAGAATGATATCAGCAAATACTGCATGCCTTTTTTTCAGTGACCACACAAGCTTTTCACTCATGAAAAGTTTATTTGTGCAACTAACCTGCATTAGCTTATAATACATTGCAGCCTCTTAGCACTTCTTCAAAATCTGTTATGTGAAATACTTGTAATTCAAATAATTACAAATGGCAATAGGGTCAATTAAATTCCAGCCTTAAAAAGATATTAAATAGGCTCCTTTTAAAAACCCACCTTCTAATTACTCTTGGAAATAGTAACTAGGCATCAACTCTATAAATACAAAGATTGTTGTTTTAGGAGACAAGCTTCAAGACAGAAATAGAGTTTTATATAACCCCTCCCATCCTTCATTTCAGCCACTTCAAACTGTGTATTTGCAGCCAGGCAGCCCTTGACAGGCCCCTGAGGGTGCTATATGACTCTAAGTCAAATGCTCCACAAGAGTTAAGCTGAAGTTATCCTATGGTTGAGGTTATCGGCTTCTGAGTTCAAACGTTTCAAGTCAAAATAAGTTTTCCTATTGTGAGCTATAGAGCCAAGAGTCATGATGAATCAATTATCTAAATGTTTAAGTAAGCTTCAAAGGAACTTTTAAAATCAGCAACTGGAGCAGTGTGCAGATATTCTATGCCCTACATGCACTCTGATAAGTATTGATATGATGGTGTCTCGGGCCAGTTTCCCCAACTGCCCACAGCATTCACGTGCAGATGACGACTGTGTTTCCTGAGTATCTGCACCTAAAATCTGTGGATTATTCTTTGTTCAACCTTCTACTCAGAGGGAACAGAGTGATCTCTTAAATTTTAAGTAAATTAAGTAGCACCACCCTCCCTAAAAACTCTCTCTTGGACGTGAGATGAACTCCAAATTCTGTAATATGGCCCCAGGGCTCTGCAAAATCTGGCCAGGGCCTTCTCTAACTAAACCTTCTCCATCAAACCAACCAGCTAGTTCCTCAAGCACACAAAGCTCTTATCTATTTTGGGATCAGTTTAGTCAGTTCAGTCACTCAGTTGTGTCTGACTCTTCGCGACCCCATGGACTGTAGCACGCCAGGCTTCCCTGTCCATCACCAACTCCCAGAACCTACTTAAAGTCATGTTCATCGCATTGGTGATGCCATCCAACCATCTCATACTCTGAGGTCCCCTTCTACTCCTGCCTTCAATCTTTCCCAGCATCAGGGTCTTTTCAAATGAGTCCATTCTTCACATCAGGTGGCCAAAGTATTAGAATTTCAGCTTTAGCATCAGTCCTTCCAATGAATGCTCAGGACTTATCTCCTTTAGGATGGACTGGTTGGGTCTCCTTGCAGTCCAAGGGACTCTCAAGAGTCTTCTTCAGCACAAGAGTTCAAAAGCATCAATTCCTCAGCACTCAGCTTTCTTTATAGTCCAATTATCATATACATACATGACCACTGGAAAAACCATAGCATTGACTAGATGGATCTTTGTCAGCAAAGTAATGTCTCTGCTTTTTAATATGTTGTCTAGATTGGTCATAGCTTTTCTTCCAAGGAGGTAGCATCTTTTAATTTCATGGCTGCATTCACCATCTTCAGTGATTGTGAAGCCCCCAAAAATAAAGTCTCTCACTGTTTCCATTGTTTCCCCATCTATTTGCCATGAAATGATGGGACTAGATGCCATGTTGTTAGTTTTGTGAATTTGGGGATATTTTTACTCATTTCTAAAATGTGAAACTTTTCTCCTCTACTCAGGACTTGACTTAACTCCTGTGCTGTGCTGTGCTGTGCTTAGTCACTCATTCATGTCCAACTCTTTGTGCCCCCATGGACTGTAGCCCACCAGGTTCCCATGTCCATGGGATTCTCCAGGCAAGAATACTGGAGTGGGTAACCTATCCCTTTTCCAGGTGTTCTTCTGACCCAGGAATTTAACCAGGGTCTCCTGCATTACAGGTGGATTCCTTACCAGCTGAGCTACCAGGTAAGCCCCTGACTTAATTCCTACTAACCTTCAAGTCTCAGCCAAAACATGACTTTCTGGCTTCTCAGAAAAGCTGATTACCACCACTTCTGAGACTCTGGCCTGAGGAATCTTTTTAATTGTGCCATGTGGGCTCTTAGTTGCAGCATGTGGGATCTAATTCTCCGACCAGGGATTGAACCTGGGCTCTCTGCATTGGAAGTGAGGGCATAGACCACCACGGAAGTCCCAATATGGCATTCTTATTGTTCCAGTGCTTCTAGGTAGTGGAATGCACGACAATCTCAGTAACTCTCAAACCCGTACAGCCATTAATTTGTTTATGTCCCTGTTAAGTGTTTGTTATACTCATGTACAGTTATATGGAATATCATCATTATATATAGGGAAGTTGTTAAGTCCACAAAAATGATGCTGTCAGAGGTAAATTCAAATTAGTATGTAAACTTATTTTGGCAAGAAAAAAAAATACTATGCACTTCATAATGGATGGGATCATGTAAAATCTATCTGCCAGCAGGTAACTTGCAGCTTACTTTGACACATGTTACTATAAAGGAGAATCAAGACTAGTTGAGTTGCTAAAATCCTGTATATCCTGCTGCCAAACAGGGTTTCAACAGTACCAATATAGCCTGTAGTAGTGGTGGGATGGACTTTGTTGGAGAAAGTCTGTGTCATCATGCCCACGCACAGTCTACTTCCCTGTCCCCATAGCCACATGTTTAGGATCAACTGTGACCTGGATGACAAGGAAAGATAAATGACACCCACAAAATAGGACCTCTTATTCCTTTTGGTTGTTAAGACTGTCTTCTTGAAAGGTTCTTTTGACGAGCATTTGCGAAGATATATTCAAGTTTGAGGACCATCCCAAAAGGTTAGTTTACAACCTTTCTTTCCAGTCACATTGGTATTAATCCTCCATCTTTCATCTGAAGCCCTGACTGCTTGATTACACTGTTAACCACCGGCTAGTTCATCTCTTCCTCAGGTTAAAGTGGATCAGGAAAATGTGCTGCTTGGACAGCACATTGTCCTTCCAGGACACAGTGACAGAAGCTGACTACCACAAGTTTCTACTTGTAGATGGACTAGACCTATTCTTACCACCCTTAGAATTTTGAATCAATTCCATGAAATCTGTCCAGAATTTAAAAACTGTCTTTGAAGCTTTTGTTTTCTGTTATTTAATGCTTTGGGGAATATTTGCTTTAAATTTTCCACAGTGTCATTTGTTCAAATCTTCAGAGTTTTAGCCTCAATGAACTCATGGTCAGTGGGTCACAGAACAGAAACTGATTGGCTTATTTTACCTTTTGTACCACAGAATACTTGCCATCTTAAAATAAGAACTCAATATATTTCAGTTTTCCTTGGCCTGACATTCCATTGCTAGTATTTTACCATGTCCCTAAAGATTTTTTGTCTACAGTTTGCTCTCTGGGAACAGTATCTCTATAACTTAAAGTTCCATTTTATCAGAAGGCAACAGAAACCAACTCTGGACCAAGTAACAGCCGTAACAGCAACATGGTTTGCTTGTAAAACAGCAGGGCTAGAAATTAGGAATCAAAGAGCTGGAAAACACAGGTCAAGAGAAAAGTTAAATGAGGAACTCTGGGGGGACTTCAACAAGAGAAATTCATGGACCTTGTCTTTAGGAAGTGTCTGGCAAATTAATTCTACTCCATCAAGTAGAATCTTTATGTTACATTATGAATTTTCAAATTCCTTGAGTAATTTCTCTGATTGATTCAGGCTGAAACAGGTTTTAAGGGAATGAGCTTGAGAGAGTAGAAGCCAGGTCACATGACCTTTCAGGGTCAATGTGTTTCCTGTGGTCACAAAGAGTTGGACACGACTGACGCTAGTGGGCATGCATGCATGCACATGTTTCCTGTGTATAGGGCCATTTATAGAAAAAGGGGACTCTTGAAGAGAGGTACCAATCGGAGTGTACTGCATTCTTTTTTTTTAAGACTTGTCAGGATATAAGGTCAGTAAAGGGCACAAGTCATCCTAAACATTTCTAAGAATCATTCTTAGAATTAAAGCATTTCCTCTTTATTCCTCCCTCAAAGTTATTTATATAAAATTGTCATTTTTGTCTAATAAACTCATTGACACACTAGTCCCTTCTTAAGAGTTTACCGATTGTTTTCTTTTATTAGAATATGTGCTAAAATCATGATTCACTAAGTCATTATCAAGTTTTTCCCCTTGCAAGTTTAGACTACTTCTTTCAGTTAATTTAGAAACTGAAATATTTCAACACATGTAAAATTTTTGAGGTAATATTTTTATAAGTTTTAATTCAGTTTTACTTGCCTGCAGGTAACTTTTATTTGCATTTTAAAAATTGATCGTAAGTATGCTAAGAACAGGAAATGACACTTCAGTTTCTAAGATAACTGTTTAGTCATAGGGTTATTAGATTTATTTTGGAAAGAGTTCCATGAATGTCAAATAAAAGGGAAATTACTTGACAAAAAATGTTAATGATTTTGAACAAGATTCAAGAAAGACAAGAACTGCAAGGCTAGGGCACCACTTGCAACTTTTGTCTCCTGGCTCTGATGCACTTCTCTTTGTTGTTGTTGTTCAGTTGCCCAGTCATGTAACCCCATGGATTGCAGCACACCAAGCCTCTCTGTTCCACACCATCTTTCAGAGTTTGCCCAAATTCATGTTTATTGCATCGGTGATGCCATCCAGCCATCTTGGTATGCCCTCTTCTCTTCTACCTTCAATTTTTCCCAGCATCAAGGACATTTCCAGAGTCATTAGTTGACCAAAATACATCAGATGACCAAAGTACAGGAGTTTCAGCTTCAGCATCAGTCCTACCAGTGAATATTCATGGTTGATCTCTCTTACAATTGACTGGTTTGAATTCCTTGCTGTCCAGTGAACTTTTAGGAGTCTTCTCCATCACCACAGTTTGGAGGCATCAATTCTTTGGCATTCTACCTTCTTTACTGTACATCTCCCACAATCATACACAACCACTAGGAAAACCATAGCCATGACTATACAGACTTTTGTCAGCAGAGTAATATCTCTGCTCATCAACTCACTAGGTTTGTAATTGCTTTCCTGCCAAGAAGCAATTGTTTTCTAATTTCATGGCTGTAGTCACAATCAACAGTGATTTTGGAGCCCAAGAAGAGGAAATCTATCACTACTTCCACCTTTTCCCCTGCTGTTTGTCATGCAGTAATGGGGCTAGATGCCATGATCTTAGTTTTTTTTTGTTGTTGTTGTTGTTTTAATATTTGGTCTTAAGCCAGCTCTTTTACTTCCCTCCTTCACTCTCCTTAAGAGGCTCTTTAGTTCCTCTTCACTTTCTGCCATTAGAATGGTATCATCTACATATCTGAGGTTGTTGAAGTTTCTCCCTCCTGTGTTGATTCCAGCTTATAACTCACCTAGCCCAGCATTTCTCATGATGTGCTCAGCTTATAGGTGAAACAATCAGAGTGATAGCAGACAGCCCTGTTGTACTCCTTTCTTGATATTGAATCAATCAATTGTTTCATAACGGGTTCAATCTGTTGCTTTTTGACTTGCATACAGGTTTCTCAGGAGACAGATAAGATAGTCTGACTTTCTCATCTCTTTAACAGTTTCCACATTTTGTTATGATCCACACAGTCAAAGGCTTTAGCATAGTCAATGAAACAGAAATTTTTCCCCCTGGAATTCTCTTGCTTTCTCTATGATCCAGCAAATATAGGCAATTTGATATCTGGTACCTCTGCCTTTCTAAACTCAGCTTGAACATCTGGAAGTTCTGAGTTTACATAGTGCTGAAGCCTAGCTTGGAGGATTTTGAGCATAACCTTACTAACATGAGAGATGAGTGCAATTGTTTGGTGGTTTGAATATTCTTTAGTATTACCCTTCTTGGAGATTAGGGTGAGGATTGACCTTTTTCAGTCCTATGGCCACTGCTGGGTCTTCCAGATTTGCTAACATAATGAATGTAAAACCTTGGCGGCATCCTCCTGAATATTTCTCTGGATATCCTCTGAATATTTCTGCTGGAATTTCATCACATCCAGTACCTGTATTAACAGCAGTGCTTAAGGCCCACGTAACTTTGCACTCCAGAATGTCTGGCTCTGGGTGACTAACCACACTATCATAGTAACTGATTCATTAAGATCTTTTTTTATAGTTCTTCCATGTAGTCTTTCCATCTCTTCTTGATCTCTACAGCATCTACCAGGTCTCTACAATTTTTATGCTTTATTATTCCTATCTATGGGAAGAATGCTCCCTTGATATTTCCAGTTTTACTAAAGAGATCTCTAGCATTTCCCCTTTTGTTGTTTTCTTCTATTATTAAACACTGTTCATTGAAGACAGCTTTTCTGTCTTTTCCAGCTATTTTCTGAAACTCTGCATTTAATTGGATATACCTTTCCCTCTCTCCATTGGTTTTCACTTCTCTTTGTTCTTCTGATATTCATAAAGTCTCTACAGATAACCACTTTGCCTTCTTGCTTTTCTATTTCTTTGAGATGATGTTTGCCACCTCCTGTACAATATTACAGACCTCTGTCCATAATTCTTCAGGTAAACTGTTCACTAGATCTGGTTCCTTAAATCTATTTGTTGCCTCTACTGTAAATTCTCACTAGACCATTCAAATATGACCTAAATCAAATCCCTTACAATTATACAGAGGAAATGACAAATAAATTCAAGGGATTAGATCTGATAGATGGAGTGCCTGAAAAACTATGGACAGAAGTTCATGACATTGTACAAGAGGCAGTGATCAAGGCCATCCCCAAGAAAAATAAACGCAAAAAGGCAAAATGGTTGTCTGAGGAGGCCTTACAAGTAGCTATGAAAAGTGGAGAAGGCAAAGAAAAGGAAAAAAGGAAAGATATACCCATTTGAATGCAGATTTTCAAAGAATAGCAAGAAGAGATAAGAAAGCCTTCCTCAGATAACAATGCAAAGAAATAGAAGAAAACAATAAAATGAGAAAAGACTAGAGATATCAAAGGAATATTTCACACAAAGATGGGCTCAATAAAGGACAGAAATTGTATGGATCTAACAGAAGCAGAAGATATTAAGAAGAGGTGGCAATACACAGAAGAACTATAAAAAGATCTTCACAATCCAGATAATCACGATGGTGTGAACACTCACCTAAGGTCAGACATCCTGGAATGTGAAGTCAATTGGGCCTTAGGAAGCATCACTACAAACAAAGCTAGTGGAGGTGATGGAATTCCAATTGAGCTATTTCCAGTCCTAAAAGATGATGCTGTGAAAGTGCTGCACTACATATGCCAGCAAATCTGGAAAACTCAGCAGTGGCCACAGGACTGGAAAAGGTCAGTTTTCATTCCAATCAAAAGTAATGCCAAATAATGCTCAAGTTACCACACAATTGCACTCATTTCACACACTAGCAAAGTAATTCTCAAAATTCCCCAAGCCAGACTTCAACAGTATGTGAGCCATTAACTTCCAGATGTTCAAGCTGGATTTAGAAAAGGCAGAAAAACCAGAGATCAAATTGCCAACATCCGCTGGATCATCAAAAAAACTGAGAGTTCCAGAAAAACATCTACTTCTGCTTTATTGACTATGACTGTATGAATGACAACAAACTGTGGAAAATACTTTAAGAGATGAGAATACCAGAGCACCTGACCTGCCTCTTGAGAAATCTGTATTTAGGTCGAGAAACAACAGTTAGAACTGGACATAGAACAACAAAGTTGTTCTATATTGAGAAAGGAGGAGGTCAGGGCTTGGGTTTTGCCACCCTGCTTATTTAACTTATATACAGAGTACATCATGAAAAATGCTGGACTGGATGAAGCATAAGCTGAAATCATGATTGCCAGGAGAAATATCAGTGACCTCAGATATGCAGGTGGCACCACCCTTTTGGCAGAAAGTGAAGAACTAAAGAGCCTCTTGATGAAGGTGAAACAGGAGAGTGAAAATGTTGGCTTAAAAATCAACATTCAGAAAACTAAGATCATGGCATCTAGTCTCATCACTTCTTGGCAAATAGATGGAGAAACAGTGTAAACAGTGACAGACTTGTTTGATTTTCTTTCTTTCTTCTTCTTTTTTTTTTTTTGCTCCCAAATTACTGAAGATGGTGACTGCAGCCATGAAATTAAGAGACACTTGTTCCTTGAAATAAAAACTATGACCAACCTAGACAGTATATTGAAAAGCAGAGATATTACTTTGCTGACAAAAGTCCATCTACTCAAAGCTATGTTTTCTCCAGTAGTCATGTATGGATGTGAGAGTTGGACTGGGAAGAAAGCTGAGCACCGAAGAACTGATACTTTTGAACTGTGGTGTTGGAGAAGACTCTTGAGAGTCCCTTGGGCAGCAATGAGATCCAGCCAGTCCATTGTAAAGGAAATTAGTCCTGAGCATTCATTGGAAGGCCTGATGCTGAAGATGAAATTAATACTTTGGCCAACTGATGCAAAGAACTGACTCATTTGAAAAGACCCTGATGCTGGGAAAAATTGAAGGTGGGTGGAGAAGGGGATGACAGAGGATGAGATGGTTGGATGGCATCACTGACTCAATAGGCATGAGTTTGAGTAAACTCCAGGAGTTGGTGATGGACAGCCTGATATACTGCAGTCCATGGGGTCACAAAGAGTAGAACACGATTGAATGAACGAACTGAAGTGAACTGCAAATTCATGACAGCTTACAGTGAATGATGCCAGATTCGTGATCTCTGAAGAGGAAGATTTAGCTTTGGAACCAGGGACCAGGCTTGATCACTCAAGAGCTTTTGTGTAGCAGAATTTTATTAAAGTAAGAAAAGGGACAGAGTAAACTTCTGACATAAACAGCAGAACTTAGCAAGGCAATTATATACTTTTTTAATTGGTTAGTACAATAAATCAAAAGTATGTCCCAAGATTGTAATGATGCTACTAGACCCATTCTCATAATATACATTTTAAGATAACAGGTTTAGCAAGAGGTTTTTCAGGAAGGAGAAATGTGTCTTCAAGCAGGATACATTATTGTTACATAATAAGGAATGTAGAAAAAAACATTTGTCCTTTTCTCCTCCTTGAGAATTCCAGACCCCTATCTCCTCCTTGATAGCTCACACCCCTTTCTCTTCCTCAGGAAACCCAGACTCCTTATCAACCTGCCTAGGAATTGACTGTCTCATTCATATGGGATTTGATTTAAGTCGTACTTGGCTGGCCTAGTGTTTTTCCCAATTTTATTTAGTTTAAGCCTGCAGTTTTCTTACTTTTTTTAATTTTTTTAATACTTTACTCTACTTTACAATACTGCATTGGTTTTGCCAT
>SJYC01023642.1:0-17262 GCA_006408675.1 Madoqua kirkii
GATTGTGTTGCTGAATCTCTTTGATTTGCTGCTACTGCTTACGAAAGAAACAACTGATGCTACTTACACATACTGGTTTTGAATATATCTTCTTGCTTAGAAAAATTATCTGAACAAGGTATATATGATGATAAAGTTATTTTCATAACTTAAATGTGAGAGCTAAAGAAAGAATAGCTTCAGAAAAATATAAAATTTTGTGTGTACCTGTAAAAACATCTTACCATATAAACTTGTCAAAATTCTACTGTTTTTAACCTAATGTGTAAGCAGGACACATTAGGGAGAATGAGACACAGGTACACACTTGACTGTAAAACACCCACACATTATTTTCCTACAATAGATCTAGGATTAATGTGTGGGACCCTAGGTTTCTCTTTTCCTAGACTTGAGCACTCCTATATTTTTTATACTTTTACAAACGGGATCCTAACTACTTGGCCACCCATATGTGTGCAGGCATGTTTGACTTCTAGTGTATATAAGGCAGAGTCAGCAAAACATAGTGCTTTCCCCTTGGGTAATTTGAAAAGTTTAACATAAAGACAGTCAGCAGAAATTGTCTTAGAGTATGGTGAACCAAGCAGTGGTGCAGAACCTGAGAAGGAGCTGAGGCCTGAAGGGAAGAAGAAAATAGAACAATATAAATAGAACCCAGGAAGACCTTTGTCAAGGGCTGTGACTAAGGAGCATGGTCAGTCCTACAGGAAATATGCCAGACAAGGAAATAGCTTTCCTCTAGTCCTGATTACCTGAACCAATCTGGAAAGGCAGAGGGAGAAGGAGCTCAAGAATGTAGTCTATACAGGTGAATCTCCTGTGCAGAGATCACTGCAAACAACAGTGGACAGTGTGTCTGGTTTCATTAATTCAAACTTTTACTCTGGTGATTCCTCCAACGGGTTCCATTCACTCACTCTTCTAGCCCCCACCTGCCATCCAGTACAGGTTTGTTAGCACAGAATCACTTCAGTAGAAAATACTATGGAGTAGAAAATACTATGGAACCTCATCTTAACTTTATAACTTTAACAGGGTTATCCTTCCAAAATTGACTAAAAGAGATTTGAATGTATATAGTGTAGCAAAATCAAAAGAATATTAAATTAGCTTTATAATAGGTCATGTATTGCTGGATTTAGTGAAATATGATCTGTTACAATGATGTTTAAGGTTAAAAACATATTATGTTGCAGATAAATAAGAAACAGCTTACACTCCTACTACAATCAATGTTGCATAAGTTATTAATTTTTTTTTTGCTATTTTGGTATTAGAATGTAACTGTTTTACAATGTTCTGTTAGTTTCTGCTGACAACATTGTGAATCAGCTATATATATACAGATATCCTCTCCCTATTGATTTTTATGCTGTGACTCCCAAAACAATAAAAATCCTGGGTACGGAACAAATTGAATCCAATGGCTACATTATTGAGAATTTGGTACATAGTGTAGATTTCCAGTCATCAAGTCATGTGACTATAGATTACTTGGCGTTCAGCCTAACCAGGAGAAGCTGAGACGCCTCCTGCACTGCAGCATGGTTCTGTGCTGAAGTAGCCTCAGTCACACTTTCTCTTCATGGGCTGCTCTCCTAAAAGCTCAGAAACGTCAGGAATGTTACTGAACAGCCAGTGTGTCAAATGCATGGTGGAAAGTCCAGAGGAAAGCTTTCCCTATTGTTTTCTTGGTTGCATTAGTGTATTCTGAGCTCTTTTATGGCTCCAGATGGGCACCACTTGAATACGGCTTTCTTTTTGTAAAAGCATTGCTATGCCCTTATGCCAGGAAAAGTCCCATTGTTATATAGTACATACTGTTCTACTTCAAAATTAACCCAAAACTTTTGAGGATGCAGTCTTATGCTAAAAAAAAAATCTGAAAGAGCTACAGTCTTTGACATTTCTTGAATAAATCTTGGTCTGAATTTGAGAGCAAGAGATGTTCCTTCAGTATTTCAAACCAAATATAAACCTCTCTGCCTTTCCCTCCTGTTCCCAAATAGCCTGTAGCAAATAAAGATAGGGGTTCAGTTATAGGCAGCTAAAAATAAGTGAGCAAATTCTACCCTTCACATTCCTGACCTGGAGAAGAAAATGTGTATGTGAGTTAGTTGTCCAGTTGTGTCTGACTCTTTCCAACTCTGTGATCCCATGGACTGTAACCCACCAGGCTTCTCTGTCCATGAAATTCTCTAGGCAAGAATACTGGAGTGGGGATGTCATTCCCTTCTCCAGGGGATTTTCCCAATCCGTGGATCGAACCCGGTTCTCCTGCATTACATGCAGGTTCCTTACCATCTGAGACACCAGGAAAGCCCCATTGTTTTTTTTTTTGTTTGTTTGTGTTTGTTTTTTGTTTCTTTTCTTGGTGGGGTGTGGAGGGGAGAGGGGCATGCAAAGATAGCAAAGAGATCTGGGAGCTGACAGTCTGAAAGGCAAAGAGTTTAAGTTGTATTACCTTGTAGAGGAAAGCTCAGAGGGCAAGGATGAGGACTTCCAGTTTCTGTTGCTAGTTTTGCCCCACGTAGCTATGTGTGATCTTGAATAATTCTCTTAGCCTTGTAAGCCTTATGTGTAAATTGAGGATAACAGTAGTTCCCTGCTTTAGTTTTGTTGGATTATCCTGAGAGTAAAGGAAGATGATGATGTGACATTGGGACATGCTTGGAAAACAGTAAAGTTCTGTATGAATACAGCATCAATCACTTCATGGCAAATAGAAAGGGGAGAAAGTGGAAGCAGTGTCTATTTTTATTTTCTTGGACTTCAAAATCACTTTGGACAGTGACTGCAGCTATGAAATTGAAAGTCACTTGCCCTTGGAAGGAAGGGTACAACAAACCTAGATAGCATATTAAAAAGCACAGACATCACTCTGCTGACAGTGGTTCATATAGTCAGAGCTATGGTTTTTCCATTAGTTATGTACAGATGTAAAAGTTGGATCATAAAGAAGGCTGAGCACTGAAAAATTGGTGCTTTTGAACTGTGGTACTGGAGAATACCCTCAAGAGTCCCTTGGGCTGCAAAATCAGACCTGTCAATCCTAAAGGAAATCAACTCTGAATATTCACTGGAAGGACTGATGCTGAAGCTGAAGCTTCAATACTTTGGGCACCTGATGCAAACAGCAAACTCACTGGAAAAGACCCTGATGCTGAGAAAGATTAAATGCAAAATGAAAGGGGAGGCAGAAGACGAGATGGTTGAGTGGGAACACTGAATCAATTGACAAGAATCTGAGCAAACTCCGGGAGTAGTGAAGGACTGGGGACCCTGGCGTGCTGCAGTCCATAGGGTCTCAAAAAGTCAGACACGACTTAGTGACTGGGCAACAACAGTATAAACAAAAATACAGAACAAAATTTGTCGTATGGAAAAATACATCAGCATAAAAATATTATTGAAACACACACACTATGATTCCTGGTAAAGTCCTCCTATACAGAATAATACAGAAGACCTCCTATTCAGCTGCCAGTCCATTCTTAGGAAAAGCAAAATATGATCAAAAGTAGTCACTAGAAACATTTTAAATAGATCTTATGAAGTTGTGTTCCATGAAAATTTTTAAGCAGAATACTTTTAAGTGTTAAAAGAAGAAGGAAGGAAGAGCAAGAGTGGCTGGAAGAGTAGAAGGAAAGAAGACGGGAAAGGAAGAGACACAGAAAGAAGGGATTTGGGAATTTCATGGTCAAGAGAAACAAGTCTGGAAATTAAAATTAATTGGATCTATATATATATATTTTACCTACTGATATTTAACCTTAACTTGTGTAAGTGGGGTGCATGTTATGCAATGTTTCCTTTTTTTTTTTTTTAAATTGAAACTGCTGAAACATATTTTTTAAATGCTGTTGTAGAAAGTCTTATACTTAAGCAATTCTGGAAAGCAGCCAAATTCTGCAACAGCAAAGGTAGCATTTTCTTTGATGCACAATGAACATCAGTCAAAACAAACACAAAAAAGAGTAACAATGACTAACACTTGTTCAGTATTTTACAGATTAGGAAACATTTCCACCTGCATTCTCCCTCTTGACTTTCAGTCAACCTTTGTAAAATAGGTACTGCATCATATTTACAGATAAAGAAGTGGACTTTCACTGTCTGTGATCACATAGCTGGTGGCAGAACATGATTTTCAAACTGAAGGTATCTTGCTGCGAATCCATTAGCTTTCTGCCAGAGCCCAGTGCTCTACTACTGAAAAAGAGACACAGTGAGGCACTTTGTACTGTTCTTTGAAAGTTCAAAATAAAGGATACTTTTCCTCCTACTAGATCCTGCATACTTTTGGCATAGTGGTTTTTATTAATATCAACTTTTACTGGAGTACAGTTGCTTTACAATGTTGTATTCGTTTCTGCTGTACAGCAATCAGTTACAATGTGTACATCTATCCACTCTTTCTTAGATTTTCTTCCCATTTCATTCACCACAGGTCATTGAGTAGAGTTCCCTGGACTATATAGTCATTCTGTTCACTTGAGTACCTCAGTCATGTCCAACTGTCTGCGGCCCCATGGACTGCAGCACACCAGGCTTCACTGTCCATCACCAACTCCTGGAGTTTGCTCAAACTCATATCCATCGAGTTGATGATGCCATCCAAACACCTCATTCTCTGTCATACCCTTCTCCTCTCACTTTCTATCTTTCCCAGCATCAGGGTCTTTTCCAATGAGTCAGTTCTTCACATCAGGTGGCCAACATATTGGAGTTTCAGCTTCAGTATCAGAACTTCCAATGAACATTCAGCACTGATTTCCTTTAGGATGGACTGGTTGAATCTCTTTGCTGTCCAAGGGACTCTCAAAGGTTTCTCCAACACTACAGTTCAAAAGCATCAATTTTTGGTGCTCAGCTTTCTTTATAGTCCAACTCTCACATCCATACATGGCTATTGGAAAAACCATAGCTTTGACTAGACGGACCTTTGTTGGCAATGTAATCTCTCTGTTTTTAATAAGCTATCTAGGTTGCTCATAACTTTTCTTCCAAGAAGCAAGTGTCTTTTAATTTCATGGCTATGGTCACCATCTGCAGTAATTTTGGAGCCCCTCCCCCTGCCCCCCCCCCAAAATAAAGTCTGTCACTCTTTCTACTGTTACCCTATCTATTTGCCATGAAATGATGGGACCAGATGCCATAATCTTAGTTTTCTGAATGTTGAGCTTTTCTCCTCTTTCACCTTCCTCAAAAGGCTCTTTAGTTCTTCACTTTCTGCCATAAGGGTGGTGTCATCTGAGGTTATTGATATTATATCTGAGGTTATTGATATTTTGCCTGGCAAACTTGATTCCAGATTGTGCTTCATCCAGCCCAGCATTTCTCATGATGTACTCTGCATATACATTAAATATCAGAGTGACAATATATAGCCTTGACATACTCCTTTCCTGGTTGGAACCAATCTGTTGTTCCTTGTCCAGTTCTAACTGTTGCTTCTTGACCTGCATACAGATTTCTCAGGAGGCAGGTCAGGTGGTCTGGTATTCCCATCTCTTGAAGAATTTTCCAGTTTGTGGTGATCCACACAGTCAAAGGCTTTGGCATATTCAATAAAGCTGAAGTAGATTTTTTTCTGGAACTCTTGCTTTTTTGATGATCCAACGGATGCTGGCAATTTGATTTCTGATTCTGCCTTTTCTAAATACAGCTTTAACATCTGGAAGTTCACGTTTCATGTACAGTTGAAGCCTGGCTTGGGAATTTTGACCATTACTTTGCTAACATGTGAAATGAGTGCAATTGTGCAGTAATTTGAGCATTCTTTGGCATTGCCTTTCTTTGGGACTGGGATGAAAACTGACCTTTTCCAGTCCTGTGGCCACTGCTGAGTTTTCCAAATTTGCTGGCATATTGAGTGCAACTCTTTCACAGCATCATCTTTTAGGATTTGAAATAGCTATACTGGAATTCCGTCACCACTACCTTTGTTCATAGTGATGCTTCCTAAGGCCCACTTGACTTCACATTCTAGGATGTCTGGGTCTAAGTGAGTGATCACACCATCGTGGTTATCTGGGTCATGAATATCTTTTTTTCTTTATAGTTCTTCAGTGCATTCTTGCCACCTCTTCTTAATATCTTCTGCTTCTGTTAGATCCGTACAATTTCTGTCGTTTGTTGTGCCCATCTTCACATCAAAAGTTCCCTTGATCTCTGATTTTCTTGAAGAGATCTCTAATCTTTGCCATTCTATTGTTTTCCTCTATTCTTTTGCATTGATCACTGAGGAATGCTTTCTTTTAAATCCTTGCTCTTCTTTAGAATGTGACATCCAAATGCAGGGTATATCTTTCCTTTTCTCCTTTGCCTTTCACTTATCTTCTTTTCATAGCTGTTTTAAGTCCTCCTCTGACAACCATTTTGCCTTTTTGCATTTCTTTTTCTTGAGGATGGTCCTGATCCCTGCCTCCTGTACAATGTCATGAACCCTATCCATAGTTCATCAGGCACTCTGTCTATCAGATCTAATCCCTTGAATTTATTTGTCACTTTCACTGTATAGTCACAAGGGATTTTATTTAGGTCATACCTGAATGGTTTAGTGGTTTTCCCCACTTTCTTCAATTTAAGTCTGAATTTGGCAATGAGGAGTTCATGATCTGAGCCACAGTCAGTTCCCGGTCTTATTTTTGCTGACTGTATAGAGCTTCTCCATCTTTGGCTGCAGAGAATTTAATCAATCTGAATTCGGTATTGACTATCTGGTGATATCCATGTGAAGAGTCTTATCTTGTGTTTTTGGAAAAGGGTGTTTGCTATGACCAGTGCGTTCTCTTGGCAAAACTCTATTAGCCTTTGCCCTGCTTTGTTCTGTACTCCAAGGCCAAATTTGCCTGTAACTCCAGGTGTTTCTTGAGTTCCTAGTTTTTCATTCCAGTCTCCTGTAATGAAAAGGACATCTTTTAGGGCATTAGTTCTAGAAGGTCTTGTAAGTCTTCACAGAGCCATTCAACTTGAGCTTCTTCAATGTTACTAGTTGGGGCATAGACTTGGATTACTGTGATATTAAATGGTTTGCCTTGGAAATGAACAGAGATCATTCTGCCATTTTTGAGACTGCATCCAAGTACTGCATTTTGGACTCTTTTGTTGACTGGACTATGATGGCTACTCCATTTCCTCTGAGAGATTCTTGCCCACAGTTGTAGATATTGTGGTCCTCTTAGTTAAATTCACCCATTCTAGTCCATTTTATTTAGCTGATTCCTAAAATGTTGATGTTTATTCTTGCCATCTCCTGTCTGACCACTTCCAATTTGCCTTGTTTCATGGACTTATTCCAGGTTCCTATGCTATATTGCTCTTTACAGCATCAGACTTTATTTCCATCACCAGTTACATCCACAACTGGGTGTTGTTTTTGCTTTGGCTCTGTTTCTTCACTCTTTTTAGAGTTAGTTCTCCACTGATCTCCAGTAGCATATTGGACACCTACTGACCTGAGGAGTTCATCTTTCAATTTCCTATCTTGCCTTTTTATACTGTTCATGGTGCTCTCAAGGCAAGAATACTGAAGTGGTTTGCCATTCCCTTCTCCAGTGGACAACATTTTGTCAGAACTCTCCACTGTGACCTGTCCATCTTGTGCGGCCCTACCCAGCATGGCTCATAGTTTCAATGAGTTAGACCAGGCTGTGGTTCATGTGATCAGGTTGGTTAAATTTCTGTGATTGTGGTTTACAGTCTGTCTGCCCTCTGATGGAGAAGGATAAGAGGCTCATGGAAGCTTCCTGTTGGGAGAGACTGACTGAGAGGAAAACTGGGTCTTGTTCTGATGGGTGGGGCCATGCTCAGTAAATCTTTAATCCAATTTTCTGTGTTCCTTCCCTGTTTTTTGACCTGAGGCCCAACTATGGTACCTGTAATGAAGATAATGGTGACCTCCTTCAAAAGGTGCCATGCACACACTGCTACACTCAATGCCACCAACTCTGCAGCAGGCCAACACTGACCCATGCCTCTGCCAGAGTTCCTAGACACTCATTGGCAAGTCTTGGTTAGTCTCTTGTGGGGTTATTGCTCCTTTCTCCTAGGTCCTGGTATGCACAGGTTTCTGTTTGTGCCCTCCCAGAGTCTATTTCCCAAGTCCTGTGCAAGTTCTGGTGGTTCTATGGTGGGTTAATGGCTACCTCCTCCAAAAGGGCTTATGCCATACCCAGTCTACTGCACCCAGAGCCCCTGCCCCCTCAGCAGTCCATTGCTGACACCCAAACACAGTTCTGTCTCAGTCTTTATGGGGTCTCTGAGTCCTGGTACACACAAAGTATGTTTGAACCTTCTGAGTTTCTCTGGAAGGTATGGGGTTTGATGCTAAATGCAATTTTGCCCCTCCTACCATCATACTGGGGCTTCTTTGCCCTTGTGCTATGCAGTAGGTTCTCATTATTTTATACATAGGTAGTGTACACATGTCAATCCCAGTCTCCCAATTCATCCCACCCCCCTGCTTCCTCTTTGGTAACTGTAAGTCCATTCTCTATGCCTATGTCTCTATTTCTGTTTTGCTAATTATTTCACGGGCACCATTTCTCTAGCTTCCACATACAAATGATATTATATGATGTTTGTTTTTCTCTTTCTGACTTACTTCAATCTGTATGGCAGTCTCTAGGTCCATCCACATCTCTCCAAATGATACTATTTCATTCCTTTTTATGGCTGAGTAATACTTCATTGTATATATGTATCACATCTTCTTTCCTCCATCAGTGACATTTAGGTTGCTTCCATGTCCTGGCTATTGTAAACTGCAGTGAACACTGGGATGCCTGCATCCTTTCAAGTTTTGATTTTCTCCAAATATATGCCTAGGAGTGGAATTGCTGGTTCATACGGGAGCTCTATTTTTAGTTTTTTAAGGAACTTCCATACGGTTCTCCAATGACTGTATCAATTTACATTCTTACCATCAGTGCAGGGGAATGTGCTCTTCCTTTTCTCCACACCCTCTCATTGATGATGGTTACTTGACTTGTATGAGGTGTTACATCATTATAGTTTTGATTTGCATTTCCCTAATAATTAGTGATGTTGAGCATGTTTTCATGTGCTTGTTGGCTCTCTGTATATCTTCTTTAGTGAAATATGTATTTAAGTCTTCCACCCAGTTTTGGATTGGGTTATTTGTTTTCTTTGGCATTGAGCTGCATGAACTGTTTGTATATTTTGGAGATTAATTCCTTGTCAGTTGCTTCCTTTGCAAATAAAACTCTTAGAGGAAAATATAGACAGAATAATCTTTGGCATAAATCACAGCAAGATCTTTTTGGATCCATTGTTTAGGGTAATGAACATAAAACCAAAAATAAACAAATGGGACCTAATTAAACTTGAAATTTTTGCATAGCAAAGGAAAGCATGAACAAAACAAAAAGGCATAGTGTATTTAAAAGAAAACAGTACCACCACGTAGGGGACATTTTAGATGTCTGGACAGCTGGTATGACTGGCATTTACCAGAATGAGGGATATTAAATGTCTGTGCTATGTGGGAAAGAGCGGAACCATTTTCAAATGTCTGGCTAAACTATTAGTTTAGCTAGTGCTAAGCTTTCTGAAAATACAAACTCGTAGTGATTTACACATGATAATCCTAAAAAGTTTTTATAAAAATTATATGAAAAGCTAAAGGTAAATAGGATGGTTATCATGATCAAATATTATCATAGAATAAAAACTTTCTCTTTAAATTTATTGACATTAAGCATTTTTTCCTCTCAATTATAGCATTTACAAATACATAGTGAGTTGAAAAAAATTTCAGTGGATTAGAACAATTACTAAAAAACAAAAACAGCTTGTATGTATGTAAAAAAGACATTTGAAAACATTGACAGAACATATTTTATTAAAATAGCAGAGATATCAAGGCTTTGATCAAATTTTATTAGGAAGAGATGGTTAAAATTGTTCCTATGTGGCCATCTACATTTTGAAACAAAATAAGGAATCTATGTTATGAAAAGTTACATGCTAATTTTTTGTTGTATTGCCTAGTTGACAGCTTTCTTTCTAATTTTGATACTGCCACTCCAGTATTCCTCCTGGAAAATTCCATGGACTGAGGAGCCTGGTAGGCTATATGTGTCCATGAGATCACAAAGAATCAGACATGACTGAGCAACTTCACTTGGAGGTCTCCTATTTTACTTTCCTAGAATCGCCAGCAGTTTTTAATTGTTTTTCTCTTCCAAATGATATTATTGGCAAAATCTTTTCAAGTACTAGTTGCTGTTCAGTCACTCAGTTGTGTCTGGCTCTTTGCAACCCCATGGACTACAGTATGCCTGGCTTCCTTGTCCTTCACTATCTCCCAGAATTTGCTCAAACTCATTTCTGTTGAGTCAATGATGCCACCCAACCATCTCATCTTCTGTTGTTCCCTTCTCTTCCTGCCCTCAATCTTTCCCAGCATCAGGGTCTTTTCCAATGAGTCAGTTCTTCCCATCAGGTGGCCAAAATATTGGAGCTTTAGCATCAGTCTTTTCAACGAATATTCAGGGTTGATTTCCTTTAGGATTTCCTAGTTTGACCAACTTGCTATCCAAGAGTCTTCTCCAGCACCACAGTTCAAAAGCCTCAATTCTTTGGTGCTCAGCCTTCTTTTTGGTTCAGCTCTCACATTCATACATGACAACTGAAAAAATCTTAGCTTTGACTATACAGACCTTTGTCAGCAAAGAGATGTCTCTGCTTTTTAATACACTGTCTAGGTTTGTCACAGCCTTTCTTCCAAGAAGCAAACATCTTTTAATTTCATGGCTGCAGTCACCATCCACAGTGCTTTTGGAGCCCAAGAAAATAAAGTCTGTCACTATTTCTATTTTTCCCCATCTATTTGCCAAGAAGTGATGGAACTGGATACCATGATCTTAGCTTTTTGAATGTTGAGTTTTAAGCCAGCTTCTAAAGTACAAGAGATCTTAGTAATTATGTCTTAAGATGTAGAAATCTCTGAAGATAGGAAAAATAACTTCTATGCTACCTCATTATTATACAGTGCTTTCAAGAAGAGTTAGTTTAAGGATAGGTAATATTATCTTAATCTGTTTGTATCATTCAAGGGTCCATGTATAAAAGTCTGATTCTGATCATTTATTGACTCTGTTGACTTTGTTATTCCCAAGCTAATCATACACTTTCTCTAAACTCAGTATCTCTATCAGTAAGACTAAAATATTTGATTATATAGCTTCTAAATCATTTCCATTCCTGAAATACTGAGATTTTTTAAACTCTTGCTACAATCAGTGTTTTCTGTTAGAGTGCAAACATCTGCTTCTTTTGTGATGTTGACTATTTTTATACATGAGCTTTTAGAAAATACTGCTTGGTCTCTGAATGGTATATTATTTATATACATACTTCAGTTCTCATTAGGAGAACAATGTATGGACATTTGACTTCATGCTATATGGTATATTTTTTCTGCTTATTTTCCTTCATTCCATCAAAATGCACCTTTTCCAGATTAGCCATGACTTTTAGCTATATTTCAAAACATTAGAATGGGCATTTGAGAATAACTTAGATTCAAACTTAAAACCAAACTTAACTTCTTTCTTACTGATGTATTAAATTAGTTACCAGATCATGTGACTGATAAGTCCTTCTCATTCCTGAAAACCTATGGATTATCTATAATTTAGGCTCACTATTTCTATGTAGTTCAGGCCCTTAGGCTATATGCACATCCAAAGCAACCATCATCCTACCTGGGCAGACTTCTGCTCTCTCTCTCTCTCTAATCCTTTCTCTCCATTACAGAAGACTTTAACATTCAAAATTATACCTTGTGAATTGCAAAGTCCCAGAGGGCCTCGCACATATCTATGCTCTGTGAACTAGCCAAATTCCGAAGCTTATCTCAAACACTGCCTAAGAGAGATGCCACCACTTTCATGTAATTGTAGAACTCCTCTGGGGTGGACAAAACCTTTTTCAGGGAGCTCTGCCTGCTACACAAAGTACCATAGACTGTGTGGCTTAAAGAACAGGAATTTATCTTCTTACAGCCTGGAAGCTGAGATGTCCAAGTTCAAGGTGTCAGCACATTTGGTTCCTGATGAGAGGTCCCCTCTTGGCTTATTCTTCCTCTTCCTGCTATGTCCTCACATGACCTTTCCTTGGTACATGTAGATGGAGAGAAAGACAGAGAGAGAAAGGTGGCTGTGGAGAGTTGGGTAAAAGAGAAAATCTTTTCCTCTTCTTTGAAGGCTACTAATCCTCTCTTGGGGCCTTCCCTGGTGGGTCAGAGGTTAAAGTGTCTGCCTCCAATGCGGGAGACCTGGGTTCGATACCTGGGTTGGGAAGATCCCTTGGAGAAGGAAATGACAATACACTCCAGTATTCTTGCCTGGAGAATCCCATGGACAGAGAAGCCTAGTAGGTTACAGTCCACAGGGTCGCAAAGAGTCGGACACGACTGAGTGACTTCACCTCACCTTCACCTCACTTCAGTCCTCTCTTGAAGGCTCAAACTCATGACTTCATCTTAACTGCTTCCCAAAGGCCCCATCTCCAAATAGTATAACATATAGTTAAGGCGTAAACATAGGAATTTTGAGGGGAAGTAAGCCAGTTGAGCTATTTCAAATTATGAAAGATGATGCTGTAAAAGTGCTACACTCAGTATGTCAGCAAATTTGAAAATTCAGCAGTGGCCACAGGACGGGAAAAGATCAGTTTTCATTCCAATCCCAAAGAAAGGTAATGCCAAAGAATGCCCAAACTACCACACAATTGCACTCATTTCACGTGTTAGTAAAGTAATGCTCAAAATTCTCCAAGCCAGGCTTCAGCAATATGTAAACCGTGAACTCCCAGATGTTCAAGCTGGTTTTAGAAAAGGCAAAGGAACCAGAGGTCAAATTGCCAACATCCACTATTCATGGGAAAAGCAAGAGAGTTCCAGAAAACCATCTACTTCTGCTTTATTGACTATGCTATGCCAAAGCCTTTGACTGTTTAGATCACAATAAACTGTGGAAAATTCTAAAAGAGATGGGCATACCAGACCACCTAACCTGCCTCTTGAGAAACCTGTATGCAGGTCAGGAAGCAACAATGTGGTGTTGGAAAAGACTCTTGAGAGTCTGTTGGACTACAAGGAGATCCACCCAGTCCATTCTGAAGGAGATCAACCTTGGGATTTCTTTGGAGGGAATGATGCTGAAGCTGAATCTCCAGTACCTTGGCCACCTCCTGCAAAGAGTTGACTCATTGGAAAAGACTCTGATGCTGGAGGGATTGGAGGCAGGAGAAGAAGAGGAAGACAGAGGATAAGATGGCTGGTTGGCATCACTGACTCGATGGACGTGAGTCTGAGTGAACTCTGGGAGTTGGCGATGGACAGGGAGACCTAGCGTACTGCGATTCGTGGGGTCGCAAAGAGTCGGACACAACTGAGCGACTCAACTGAACTGAACTGAAGCATTCATTCCATACCATTCTATCCCTGGCCTCCCAAATTCATGTCCTTCTGAAATGCAGAATACATTCTTTTCATCCCAACAGTCCTCAAAGTCTTAAATTATTCCAGCATCATTTGAAGTCTAAAGTCTCATATAAATATTATATTAATCAGATATGTGTGAGGCATCAGATACAATTTTGTTACCAAAAGTGGCGTCTGGCTGCTTCCCACTCTAAAGCCAATACTCAAGAGGCAAGGTTGGCGGAAAGGAAAGTTTGATTTATTTCAGAAGAAAAAGCAGACTTGTGACCAAAGGCTGACTCTCTGCACTGACAAGTGGGCGGAGCTTCTATAGGCGGAGGAAGGGGGCTACATGCAGACAGAGCATAGTCAGCTCTGACAGTCCTCTTGAAATTGGTCATGCAGAGTGGTCTGACAATGTCATTTTGATTGATTTAGGTACGGTTAGTCTTCAGTTTCAGGGTTATTTATTTATTTTTCCCATTTCTTTGAGGCATATTCTCAGAATCGGAGCAGTTTATGTTATGGCTACAGTCCTGTCATCATACAGTTAACTTCTTCTACTTGGTGGAGGTTTCAGTATCTACAAAATGGCTCAAAGAATATGGCTCAGAATATTATCTGTAGCCCTTGAGGAGGATCAAAGTTCCTTGACTTTGCTTAATGGCTACACTATAACTGTTTTGACTGCTTTCCTTAGTTTCCACATCTTCTCACTTCTCTGATTAAGCTTATTCTTTGGATAAAGTTTTTCAACAGACAAAAGGCAGGCAGAGGACATGGTGGCCTCCGAGGGGTGCGGTAAGGAAGGACCAGAGGAGGGTCCTGCTCTGTTTCAGTTCTTCCTGGGGCAAAATTACTCTCTATTGGTGAATCTGTGAACAAATAAGTTAGTGTACTTCCACATTACAGTGGTGGCATAGATAGGCATTCCCATTCCAAAAGGGAAAAACATGGAAGAAGGAAAGAATAATGGGTTCCCAGCAAGTTCCAAATCTAGCAAGGTAAATCCCATCTCGCCTTCAGTGCTGTACACTACAGGCCCGCCATGGCAGCAGTTCTGCCTTCAGTGCCTGCTGAAGTTGTCAACAGAAATTTTCCGTGAATCTGATGGGAGGGGTTCATACCCAAAGACTCTGGGTTGCCCTGTCCCATTGCTTTGCAGGACTGTCTCATACCCAAGTCTTTGGATGAAAGCTACCTGGTCTATTAAATCCTCAGTGGTGACCCTGATGATCTTGGATTTCTGGGATTTTTCCATTTCCTTGAAAGAGAGTACATATTTCCATCCTTACAGAAATATGATCCAACCCAAGAGAATCTAAGTCTGACATCCTTCTTTCATTTTGTTCCATCTCTGTCCCCTTGAATTCAATGGCTATATTTCAGTTTTCATAATTCCATAATATGTTTGATTGATTGTCCAGCCCTTCCCTTGGTATTCTCTTCAGAATATGCTGTGTGTGTGTGTGTGTGTGTTTTGCAAAACAGTCAGACTGAAAATTTTCCAAGTCATTAAGTCTGATTATTTTTTTGCTTAAAAATCCCTCCTTCATCTTTTTTTTTTTTTGCTTTATGCTGTAAGCAGTCAAGAGGAACCAGACTGCTCCTTCAGCATTTGCTTGAAAATCTCTTTAATTAAATATCCAATTTCATTACTCATGGATTCTGTCTTCTGTAAAATACTAGAACTGACATATTTTAACCAAGTACTTTGTCACTTTATAATAACATTTTTTTTTTTTTGCTTTATGCTGTAAGCAGTCAAGAGGAACCAGACTGCTCCTTCAGCATTTGCTTGAAAATCTCTCTAATTAAATATCCAGTTTCATTACTCATGGATTCTGTCTTCTGTAAAATACTAGAACTGACATATTTTAACCAAGTACTTTGTCACTTTATAATAACGATAGCCTTTCTTCCAGTTCACAATAACATATCCTTAGGTCTGCAGGAGACATCACCAGAATGCCTCTTCATGTCCATATTTCTACAAATATCCTATTCATGAGTATTTATGCAATCTCTTAGAAGATGGAGGCTTTTTATTCTGATCTCCTATTTTATTTCTCAGCCCCCTCCAGAATGGCCTAAATGTCCATAGTTCAAGCATGTACCTCAAAACCTTTTCAGCCTTTACCCATTACCCCATTCAAAAGCTGCTTCCACATTTTTAGGTATTTGTCACAGAAGTGCCCCATTTCTCAATATCAAAATGCTATATAAGAATTACCAGGTAATCTAGCAATTGCACTTCTAGATATATGTCTAAAGGAAGTAGAATCAGGATCTCAAAGAATTATGTATACAGTCGTGTTCATGGAAGCTTTATTCATGATGGGAAAGATATGGAAATAACCTATGTCAGTCAATGGATGAATAGATAAAGAAGATATTGTGTGCATAAACAATGAAATATTAATCAACCATGATAAAAGAAGACATCTTGCCATTTATAACAGCATGGATGGATCTTGGGGGTATTATGCTAAGTGAAATACATCAGACAGAGGAAACAATGTATAATATCATTTATATATTGACTCTAAAAAATGTTGAACTCTAGAAACGGAGTAGAATGGTGTTTACTAGGGATTGGAGAGTAGGGGCTAGGGGAAAATTTGGTCATAAGGTACAAATTTCAGTTATAAGCTAAATACCTTCTGCTACTGCTAAGTCGCTTCAGTCGTGTCCGACTCTGTGCGACCCCGTAGATGGCAGCCCACCAGGCTCCCCCGTCCCTGGGATTTTCCAGGCAAGAACACTGGAGTGGGTTGCCATTCCTTCTCCAATGCATGAAAGTGAAAAGTGAAAGTGAAGTAGCTCAGTCATGTCTGACCCTCAGCAACTCCATGGACTGCAGCCTTCCAGGCTCCATGGGATTTTCCAGGGAAGAGTACTGGAGTGGGGTGCCATTGCCTTCTGGGGATCTCATATACAGAGTGGTATGTGTGTGTACTTAGTTGCTTAGTTGTGTCCCACTCTTTCTAACCCCGTGGACCGTAGCCCGCCAGTTTCCTCTGTTAATAGGAATTCTTCAAGCAAGAATACTGCAGTAATCTGCCATGCAATGATCTTCCCAAACTCAGGTCTCCCACATTGCAGGCACATATTTTTACCATCTGAGCCACCAGGGAAACCCAATGATTTTAGCTAATAATACTGTATGATATAATTAAAAGGTACTAAGAGAACAGATCTTAAATGTTCTTATTACAAAAAAAAATTGTAATTATGCAATGGAATAGAGGTGTCAGCTAATGCTATGTTGGTAATCATTCTGCAACATGTAAATGTATTGAATTAAAACGTCTACATCTAAAGATTACACAATATTATATGTTGATTATATTTAAATAAAGCTAGAAGAACAAAACAAAGCTAAATATTAGTCATCTTGGACTTACACACCACACTACTGTAAGTCGGGTACATTCAACACTAAGATTCATTTTTCTCACAGTTTTGGAAGTTAATCATTACATAAAATGTTCTAGATTGTATCCAGATTTGGGTCATTCTATCTGAGATGAGAGACTGAACTGCACACTCTATCTAGCCATACAGAGTGGATAATATTGGTGCCACTTTACACCTGGCAGGATATGACTTTACATTCCTTGAGGTCAAGGCTGTCTATAAGCAGAGGGAGGGATACAACCTCTGCCAACTTCTCTGTCCTCCTTACTCTGTTAGAAACAGCAGTGCTTCTTGGCCCACATTTACTAATTTCCATGGGGCAAAACAATTCTGAAACTTAATAAGGATAAGGATCTTCAAGTGTTATAAAATTAATCGGGTGT
>SJYC01023643.1:0-30350 GCA_006408675.1 Madoqua kirkii
ACAGCAGTGCTTCTTGGCCCACATTTACTAATTTCCATGGGGCAAAACAATTCTGAAACTTAATAAGGATAAGGATCTTCAAGTGTATATAAAATTAATCGGGTGTACTATACCAAAGCCTTTGACTGTGTGGATCACAATAAACTGTGGAAAACTCTGAAAGAGATGGAAATACCAGACCACCTGACCTGCCTCTTGAGAAACCTGTATGCAGGTCAGGAAGCAACAGTTAGAACTGGACATGGAACAACAGACTGGTACCAAATAGGAAAAGGAGTCTGTTAAGGCTGTATATTGTCACCCTGCTTATTTAACTTCTATGCAGAGTACATCATGAAAAACGCTGGGCTGAGGAAGCACAAACTGGAATCAAGATTTCTGGGAGAAATATTAATAACCTCAGATATGCAGATGACACCACCCTTATGGCAGAAAGTGAAGAAGAACTAAAGATCTTCTTGATGAAAGTGAAAGTGGAGACTGAAAAAGCTGGCTTAAAGCTCAACATTCAGAAAATCTGGTCCCATCACTTCATGGGAAATAGATGGGGAAACAATGGAAACAGTGGCTGATTTTATTTTTATGGGCTCCAAAATCACTGCCGATGGTGATTGCAGCCATGAAATTAAAAGACGCTTACTCCTTAGAAGGAAAGTTATGACTAACCTAGACAGCATATTAAAAAACAAAGACATCACTTTGCCAACAAAGTTCCGTCTAGTCAAGTCTATGGTTTTTCCAGTGGTCATGTATGGATGTGAGAGTTGGCCTATAAAGAAAGCTGAGTGCCAAAGAATTGATGCTTTTGAACTGTGGTGTTGGAGTAGACTCTTGAGAGTCCCTTGGACTGCAAGGAGATCCAACCAGTCCATCCTAAAGGGGATCAGTCCTGTGTGTTCATTGGAAGGACTGACGTTGAAGCTGTAATTCCAATCCTTGGCTACCTGATGCAAAGAGCTGACCCATTGGAAAAGACCCTGATGCTGGGAAAGATTGAGGGCAGGAGGGGAAGTCAACAATGAAGGATGAGATGGTTGGATGGCATCACCGACTCAATGGACATGGGTTTGGGTGGACTCTGGGAGTTGGTGATGAACACAGAGGCCTGGCATGCTGCAGTTCATGGGGTCGCAAAGAGTCAGACATGACTGAGTGATTGAACTTAACTGATGAATGGTTGACTAGAACTTACAGTCATTTTAGTGCTTGCAGGGTGTATTGGGCTCTACAGAATGATCAAATATCCTTTAGTTGTTGCTGAATCTCTTTCCATGGAAAAACTGTTCGCCTGTACAGGGTAGCAACTGGCCAAGCTTTTAGAACACCTCTTTGGCCAAGTCTGTAAGAGTCCTGGAGTACTGGAAATCTCAGGTTCTTTTTTCACTTGGCCCAGCAGTTTGTAGCTGAGAAGTGGAATGAGATTGGGTAGAATGAGCTGTCAAGCATGGGTCCCAAGGTTTCAGGATGAGTTGAAATTCTTAAAAGCTTAAGTGAAAGGGTGTAGTAGTTTCAGCATTTTGCTTGCACACATGGTGGGGCAATTTAACAACTAGAGTTTTAGTGAGTCCTTGAAATGAGTTCTTGGGCTCAATTCCAATGTGAGCATGCATGCATGTGTGTGTTTGTATGTGTGTGCGTGTGTGTAGGTTTCCCCACACCAATAAGCAATTCTGGATACTAGCAGCATGTCTGAAAATTCAACTTAGTGCTCACAGTATTTACTGGAAGGTAGAATTAGATTCTACAAGTAAAGTGTTTAGTCCCAGAACCCCTCCGTTTACTTCAAACCCCAATCACAAGTCCTGGTTGTTGTCCGTACTTCTGACCAACTGGCTAAAATACAGAGGTACCCACAATCCCCTCCTCAGGTTCAAAGAATTTGCTAGAACTGCTCACAGAACTCAAGAAAACACATTACTCACTAGATTACTGATTTATTATAAAAGAATATTAAAGGGTACAAATCAACAGTGAGATGAAAAGATACATTGAGTGAGGTTCAGAAGAGAAGAGCTTCTGTCCACCTGGAGGCTGGGGCCAGCACTTGGAAACATTCTTGTTCCCCATCTTGAAAGCTGTCCAAAAAGGGGTGCAAAAAGCTGTCCTTCTGGGTTTTTATGGAGGTTCATTACATAGTCATGACTGACTAAATCATTGGGCAGTGGTGATTGATTTAACCCCAAGCCCCTCATCTCTTTCTGGGAATCAGGGAGTTAGCTTTAAAATCCCAACTTTCTAATCATATGGTTGATTTTCTTGGCAACCAGCACTCTCCCTTGGGTGAGATCCAAAAGCCAGTTTCCTTGTAGCATTTTCAAGAACTAAAGGACAAGAGACCAAACATTATCACATTGTTACTATTGCCCAGGAAATTCCGAGGGTTTTAAAGGCTGTGTTCATCTGAATGACCAGCTGCACACACACACATGCACACACACACACGTATGTATATCACAATATTAATATTGCAGGTCTTTAGAGCTGGGACCGTAAAATGGGAGTGGATGAAGGGGTTAATGCTAAAACTAAGGCTTGAGTGCAGCTAGCTTTGCAATGGCACCCCACTCCAGTACTCTTGCCTGGAAAATCAAATGGATGGAGGAGCCTGGTAGGCTGCAGTCTACAGAGTCTCTAGGAGTCAGACACAACTGAGCAACTTCACTTTCACTTTTCACTTTCATGCATTGGAGAAGGAAATGGCAACCCACTCCAGGGTTCTTGCCTGGAGAATCCCAGGAACAGGGGAACCTGGTGGGCTGCTGTCTGTGGGGTTGCACAGAGTCAGACACGACTGACACGACTTAGCAGCAGCAGCAGCAGCTTTGGGAAACTAAGCAATTTAGAAATGTCAATCTACAGGTATGCAAAAGAATCTATAGGTTGTATGGTAAATAACTTTTTTCCATCTTTGAGGGATTTGATTTAGGTCATACCTGAATGGTCTAACTGTTTTCCCTACTTTCTTCAATTTAAGTCTGAATTTGGTAATAAGGAGTTCATGATCTGAGCCACAGTCAGCTCCTGGTCTTGTTTTTGTTGACTGTACAGAGCTTCTCCATCTTTGGCTGCATAGAATATAATCAGTCTGACTTCGCTGTTGACCATCTGGTGATGTCCATGTGTAGAGTCTTCTCTTGTGTTGTTAGAAGAGGGTGTTTGCTATGACCAGTGCATTTTCTTGGAAAAACTCTATTAGTCTTTGCCCTGCTTCATTCTGCATTCCAAGGCAAAAGTTGCCTGTAACTCCAGGTGTTTCTTGACTTCCTACTTTAGCATTCCAGTCCCCTATAATGAAAAGGACATATTTTTGGGGTGTTAGTTCTAAAAGATCTTGTAGGTCTTCATAAAACCATTCAACTTCAGCTTCTTCAGCATTACTGGTTGGGGCATAGACTTGGATAACTGTGATATTGAATGGTTTGCCTTGGAAACGAACAGAGATCATTCTGTCATTTTTGAGACTGCATCCAGGTACTGCATTTTGGACTCTTTTGTTGACCATAAACTGTGGAAAATTCTGAAAGAGATGGGAATACCAGACCACCTAACCTGCCTTTTGAGAAATCTGTATGCATGTCAAGAAGCAACAATTAGAACTGGACATGGAACAACAGACTGCTTCCATATAGGAAAAGGAGTACATCAAGGTTGTATATTGTCACCCCGCTTATTTAACTTCTGTGAAGAGTACATCATGAGAAACGGTGGACTGGAAGAAACATTACTGGTTGGGGCATAGACTTGGATAACTGTGATATTGAATGGTTTGCCTTGGAAACGAACAGAGATCATTCTGTCATTTTTGAGACTGCATCCAGGTACTGCATTTTGTACTCTTTTGTTGACCATGATAGCTACTCCATTTCTTCTGAGGGATTCCTGCCTGCAGTTGTATATATAATGGTCATCTGAGTTAAATTCACCCATTCCAGTCCATTTTAGTTCGCTGATTCCTAGAATGTCAACATTCACCCTTGCCATCTCTTGTTTGACCACTTCCAATTTGCCTTGATTCATGGACCTGACATTTCAGGTTCCTATGCAATATTCCTCTTTACAGCATCAGATCTTGCTTCTATCACCAGAAACAGCCACGGTTGGGTACTGTTTTTGCTTTGGCTCCATCTCTTCATTCTTTCTGGAGTTATTTCTCTACTGATCTCCAATAGCATATTGGGCACCTAATGACCTGGGGAGTTCCTCTTTTGGTATCCTATCATTTTACCTTTTCATACAGTTCATGGGCTTCTCAAGGCAGAATACTGAAGTGGCTTGCCAATCCCCTTCTCTAGTGAACCCCGTACTGTCAGCCCTCTCCACCATGACCCGCCTGTCTTGAGTTGCCCTGCAGGCATGGCTTGATTTCATTGAATTAGACAAGGCTGTGTTCCTAGTGTGATTAGATTGACTAGTTTTCTGTGAGTGTGGTTTCAGTGTGTCTGCCCTCTGATGCCCTCTTGCAACACCTACCATCCTGCTTGGGCTTCTCTTACCTTGGGCGTGGGGTATCTCTTCACGGCTGCTCCAGCAAAACACAGCCGCTGTTCCTTACCTTGCACGAGAGTTATCTCCTTACTGCCATGTTCCTGACCCTCAGTGTGGGATTGCTCCTATAGGCCCTCCTGCGCCTGTGTAGCCACCTCTCCTCGGGTTGCTCCTTCCAGCTGCTTGGCCTGGCCTCGGGCTCAGGGTGGCTCCTCAGGCTCACTGTCCTGGGCCTCGAGCGTGAGGTGGCTTCTTCCGGCTGTCCCTGACCTCCGACGTGGGGTGTCTCCTCCTGGCCGCCACTGGCCTCGGTTGCGGGGTGTCTCCTCCCGGCCGCCACTGGCCTTGGACGCGGGGTAGCTCCACCCAGCCACAGCCCTGACCTTGGATGCGGGGTACCTCCTCCCAGCTGCCACTGACCTCAGATATAGGGTAGATCCTCTCGGCCGTTCCTGCTCCGTTGCAGCCTGGCACTCTAGGCTTCTGCCCCTGACCTCGGACGTGGGGTAGCTCTTCTCCGCCGCGCTTTGTGCGCCAGCCTAGGGAATAACAAAGATTGTGGCCCACCCACAGGCTTAGTAATAGGGCAGCAATAAGGATTTCCAGTCTGGACTGTGCACTTATTAGCGTGATGGAGTTTCCCAAATTTCTTTTCTTCTCTGAGTTTCAGTTTATGTCTCCTAGGTGGCTCAGAGTTTAAAGCATCTGCCTCCAATGTGGGAGACCCTGGTTCAGTCCCTGGGTCAGGAAGATTCCCCTGGAGAAGGAAATGGTAACTCACTCCAGTATTCTTGCCTGGAGAATCCCATGGACAGAGAAGCCTGCTAGGCTACAGTCCATGGTGTCGCAAAGAGTCGGACACAACTGAGCAACTTCACACACACACACACATCTAGACATAAGATGCAGATGCTAATCTAATACATATTATTCCTGAATATTGTAAGGTTCAAATCAGAGAATATGCTCAGTAGTACTTACATACCAGCGGGCTCTACAAAAACAATGAATGTAAAATTAGAACTTGACAAGAGCAATGCATGTAGAATCCAAGTGTGTTCACATGTAGTCTGTCACTTGATTTTTACTTCCAGACCATATTTGCTGAAACACTCCTTCTACCTGGAATGTTCTCAGATATGAATACAGACATCTTAGCCCAACTTTATGCTCTGCCTCAAATACCACCACTTAATGCAAACTTTATCCTAATCCTAATAGTTGTACTCAATCCATCCTCTTAATACATTTCATTGGTCAGCCGCACTTTAAAAAATAATACTGTTTAGCAGTTAGCTCTGTTGTTTACAAGTCATTTCCCACATCCAGGGTGAAAAGTCCTAGAGAGAAAGAACTGCTGCTTATTTCCTGAAGCTTCTGTATACATTACCCTTATCCTTTGTGGAGAGCGGGGAGCTTAGTACATATTTTTTCAATTGAATTCTATAAATCAGTTACTAATGAATTTTCTCTGAGATATTGTAGGAATAGCAACTTTAAACTGCACATAAGAATGTAGGGTAAATAATAAAATGAAGGTTAGTAAGGTTCTATGTCTGATTTATCACTATTGTGAAATAATCACAATTAATATGATTACATCCATATTCCCTGGCATGTTGTTATAGTTTTTTATGCCCCTGTTAATGAAGTTTTATCTTCACAAAGTGATAAAAAATATACCTTGTGATCTCAGGGTATATTTTATTAATATTCCTCTTTAAAGATGATCTAAATTAAATCGAGTTCTTGACATCAGTAGTATATTTTGCTCAGTTTCTGTTATTAGTTACTTCAGGGTTATTCTCGTCAAAAGTAATGGTTAAATTCTTTTTTTTCCTTGAGAGTCTTTGACAGTCCTTGGTGCCACTGGTGAATACTTTATTGTCTGTTCCCAAGGAATGTTAATTTGATCAACATCTGGAGTGAATTATCTGAAGACAACCAGCTCTTTTGATGTGATTCTCATTCTTTTAATCCTTTCTTTTCAGGTAGAAAACAACTTTGATTCCTTTCTTTTCAGGTAGAAAATGAAATACATTATAGTTTTATTTGCTAATTAGTTGCTTATGATAGTAGAGCCTTTTTTTTTTTTTAAAAGTAGTGCATACGTGAATATTAAGTTGCTTCAGTCATGTCCGCCTGTTTATAGCCCTATGGACCATAGCTGGCCAGACTTCTCTGTCCATGGAATTCTACAGGCAAGAATACTAGAGTGGGTTGCCATGCCCTCCTCCAGGGGACTTTCCTGACCCAGGTATCAAACCAGGATCTCTTACATCTCCCTCATTGGCAGGCTGGATCTTTACCTCTAACACTACCTGGGAAGCCCTGACCCAGGTAGAACCATTGCTGATTCATATGATGTCTTTCTTTGTATGAATCTGAAAATAATTTTGCTTCCTAAAGATACTTTACTTCTATAGATTAGAAAATTACCATAACACACCCATTTTTGTAGACTGACTCATATTATTGCCACCTGCTGGAGAGTTATGGTAATAAATATACAAATATATTTATTTATATCTTAGACTTTTCTCTAAGAATGGCACACTGTAATAGTAACTTTGCACCTGAGCCTATCATAGCAATTGGCCACTGTGTATGTCTATGACCGAAGCTAGACCTATCAAAGTCCTCTCCTAAGAGCTTACTGTGATTAGCTCTTTTTTTTCTACTTGCAGAGTTATAAGATGTGAGTATGGATTTATCACTGACCAAAGCTCAACTTTAGGGAGAAACTAAAGCCAATCCACTAAAAGAGGATGGATACAAGGACAGAAATAAGCAGTCCCAATGGACTCTGCCTCCATTTCTGGCTTCAATTCTACTAGAAAATGTCTCTTCTTGCCTTTCTATGGTTACCCTATGAGATAATTTCCTTTGTTCAGTTAAGCAAAAGTTCAGTTTCTGTCTCATGAATAAAAAAGTAAGGAAAACAATGTTAAATATACATTAACTCTGTAGGTAAGTAAAGTAAACTGACTATAGTTGAGAAAGAGGGCATAAAAGAGATACTCTGGGGTAAAATCATTTTATATTAGAGTCATGTGTGGGATTATCTAATTGTTCCTGCTGGGGCTGTGTCTTGCTAATCCTAGCGGCACATCTACTCCATAGTGTAGATTCTTACTTAAGCTAGCCATTTGCTAAATATTTGTCAAATTAAATTAGTTTCAAAACACACAAGATAGACAACACTTCATTCATTCATCTCCTTATGAAGTATTTATTGATCAGCTACATTGGAATAGACACAGCTCTAATTACTCTGGATACATTTGTATTTTAACTTCTACATCACATTTGTTTTTCACCAATATGCTTCTATAATAGATAGCCATCATGCCAAGAGCAATTGGTACATTAAAAAGGAGACCTTCTCCAGACAAATGGAGATAAAACACAAGATGTCTAAGGCAGTATGAGGTTCCAGCTTCCAATTTATAGTCCCTAGATGTGATGTATTGGAGGTACCATTTCACCTCCCCAGACCATGTTTCCTCATCTATCAAATGAAGATTTGTAACTGGATGATCATTAAGGTTTATTTTGGCTAAAAGGAGCCTAAAGTTTTCTTTCAGTCTTTCTAGGTAAGACTGAAAGAGTTTGACCATTTCCATCGGCCTAGAAACTTAGTAGAATACAAATTTCAGACCCTTTCCCCAGACCTACTGGATCAGACACCCTGGTAGTGGGGTCCATTAACAAGCTCTGATGTATGGTATTCCAGTGGTCATGTATGGATGTGAGAGTTGGACTGTAAAGAAAGCTGAGTGCTGAAGAACTGATGCTTTTGAACTGTGGTGTTGGAGAAGACTCTTGAGAGTCCCTTGGACTGCCAGGAGATCCAACTAGTCCATCCTAAAGGAGGTCAGTCCTGGGTGTTCATTGGAAGGACTGATGCTGAAGCTGGAACTCCAATACTTTCGCCACCTGATGTGAAGAACTGATTCATTTGAAAAGAACCTGATGCTGGGAAAGATAGAAGGCAGGAGGAGAAGGGGACGACAGAGAATTAGATGGTTGGGTGGCATCCCTGGCTCAGTGGATGAAAGTTTAAGTGAACTCCAGGAGTTGGTATTGAACAGGGAGGCCTGGCGTGCTGCAGTCTATGAGGTCGCAAAGTTGGACACGACTGAGTGACTGAACTGAACTGAACTGTAACAGTAGATTAGTGAGTCCAACTATTTTGGATCAAAATTGAATCATAATTATTACTATAAAACATTTTATGCACATCCATATCACAAATTACTTTTAAGTAAAGACTAGCCTCCATCTATACGTCATCTATCAATCTGTAAATATGATATGGAGTTAACTGAAAGGAGAGAAGTTAAAATTGGCTTCCAAATCCAAACTATAACAGCTAGTCAGCCCCCAGCAGTGATGAATTACTTCTTAACAGTAAGAAGCTCTAGTGCCTTTGAGAATCGCTGCCTAGGCATATCGTGTACAGTATATTTCTTAGTGTGCACGTGGAGAACTTAACTCATTTTCCTCTGTTGCATTTCACGAGCAGTATTTTCTCTCATAGATATCCATGTTGTTCTCCATTATTTTTCACCTAGTGAAAACTATTTTGATAGGAACAAAGTTTTCATTCCCCCATTTTTTTTCTTTTTTCTTAATGTTTTCAAAAATCTCTAATGATGTTACTGGATTTTACAAAGTTTATGCAAAAGAAAAAAAAATGAAAACAGTGTTGCCATTATTATGCATAGTATCCTCTTTTTAAAGATGCAATAACATTATTATGATAGTATAGTAATAAAAGCTGCTGCCAACAAAATATTTTGGGAATATTTTTGAGTTCTTCATGAATTAAAAAGTATGGCAGTGTTATAGCATTCCTTTTGTAGGTTAATTATTACAGCTTGAATTCAGTAGATTAAACACACACAGAGGAGAATATTGATAAGTGCCCGGAACTGAACAAACTACCATTAGTGATCTCCTATGATTATCCAATCCTTCCTGCTGCAACACTCAGAAAATACTGACTAAACAGACAGAAAGAATAAAATGCTGGCTGCACAGTCATTTCTAAAAAAAAATAAGATACTTTTCTATTAGCAGTCTGTTATTCTAAGTTTATAAGTGATGTGGCTTGCATATGTACTCATTTGCTTCTACCACTAGTACATAAACATATTTATGAACACATTCATTAGAAATTTTATTAGGTGTCATTTTTGCTGTGTGATCACCATCATCATATATACTAATCTCTGAGAAAGAACAGGATGCATCAAGGGGATGTGTCTGACTCTTTGCAACCCCATGGACTATACAGTCCATGGCATTCTCCAAGCCAGAATACTGGAGTGTGTAGGTAGCCCTTCCTTTCTCCAGGGGATCTTCCCAACTGAGGGATCAAACCCAGGTTTCCTGCATTGCAGGCAGATTCTTTACCAGCTGAGCCACAAAGGAAGCCCATTTTTTCCCAAGGGTGATTTAAAAAATAAAGTGAATAAACTCGGCTATATCCTTCTGTTCTTCTCATTCTGTCTCCTTCCCCTCAATATCTTTAGCTCTCTTTGTGAAACTTTCTTCTTTAGGAATATTTTATGCATACCTGATTGATGACTGATAGATAGTTGTAGTCATCACTGCTGGGGGCTGTCTAGCTGTTATAGTTTGGATTTAGAAGCCAATTTTAACTTTTCTCCTTTCAGTTAACTCCATATCATATTTACAGATTGATAGATGATAGATATATAGATGGAGGCTAGTCTTTACTTAAAAGTAATTTGTGATATGGATATGTATAGCATGTTTTATAGTAATACTTATAATTCAATTTTGATCCAAAATAGTTGGACTCACTAATCTACTGTTGTTTACTTGCTAATTGGTGTCCAACTCTTTGCGACTCCATCGACTGCAGCACACCAGGCTTCCCTGTCCTTCACTTTCTCCTGGAGTTTGCTCAAAGTCATGTCCATTGAGCTAGTGATGCCATCCAACCATCTTATCCTCTGTTGTCCTCTTCTCCTCCTGCCTTCAACCTTTCCCAGCATCAAGGTCATTTCCAATGAGCAGGCTCTTGGCGTCAGGTGGTCAAAGTATTGGAGCTTCAGCTTCATGAAGTAATAGTCCTTCTAGTGAATATTCAGGATTGATTTCGTAGATATTATAGGAGAAAAGGAATTTTTAAATTGTCAGTGAAAGAGATTTAGCATAGCATGAAAATATTCTTATATTAATGAAACTTACTTTGTCTGTGGGAGAAAACCACCAAAACATCATCTTCTTTCCTATTTTCCAGTTTTCTTGCCTAACTTTGTTATTTCTGAGTTTTGAGGGCTTTTCTATACACTTGTCTACTATTGAAAGTCAAAAATTCAGATATAAAGGAGTAGCACCTTCCCTCTTTCTCACCTTCTTTCCTGCCATTTCTGACCACTTATCCGTCTTCTGATATTAGGTAAGAGTATAATTAAGAGTATAATTAAAGATTAGGAATTTACAATGGAGGAGTCTGTAAACCTGTTGTATATACTTATTACTGTTACATCTTTTAATATAAAGAAGAACCTGCAGACACATGGTCATGTAAAACTATATAGTCTCTTTACCTTAGAGAACTCAAGCATATTACTTATTTAATACATAATTATTTCTTCCCTCTCCTCTCCAGTTTACTTAGTGAATTCTGGTTTCTTTATTCTTGCCTTATTTTAATTTTTTTCCAGCAGCCTCTGCTCTCTACCTTTCTTCTTTTCCCTCTGATTTTTCAATGAATTTTACATTTTTTAATTTTAATTTTTTTTATTCTCGACACCACTTCTAAATTCCTATTTTACTTCTGTTGTCTCTTTTTTCCTTCCATATTGCAAATAAGACTTACAAGGATTTATCAAGATGAATTATTCAGAATGAAGAGACTGAATATGAGGGGCCTAAGGGACTAGGAAGAGGGGCGCTGCCAAGATTTTCTTCTTGTATGGAAGCATGTTGGAACAACCTGGGGTATGACAAGTAAGAGACAGAGATGCCTGCTAAGGCATACCAAATAGGAAGCCTATTAAAATAATAATTTGGAGTAGAGTGCACTGAAGAAAACAAAGTAAATCCAGCCCTCTAGGTCAATAGCTAATAACCCGTGAGTTTGCCACTCAGGAAATTAGAACTTTTAACTAATGAGAATCCTAGCCACCTACTGAGAATGAAACCCAAGGCTTCCTATTAACTCCTCTCCCTAGATCTTTTTAACAGAGCAGTCAAAAAGTTATTTCCTCTTTATTTAGTTGCAAAAGATGTGAAATAGATATAAAAACAAAAAAGAAAAAAGTTGGAAGCAAACTCTTATTCTCTCTCACAGCAGGAGATCCAGTGTATTTCCCCCTCAACCCAAAACATACATCCTCATAGGTCGTGAAAAGAGGAAGGACAATTAAAAACAAACAAACAAAAACAACTGTCCCAGATAAGTAGAGCCAAGATGACTCAGTCTCCCAGGGGATTTTTTGGTGAGAGGACTTGCGATTAATAAATCCTCTATTAGCTCTGTGGAATCAGCAGGATTAAGCTACCTCTTTCAAGAACACTGTTTAACTGTCATGATTCCAAGGGGTGAGGGGTCAATTTTATCGACTTCTCTCTCTTTTTTAAACCTGTTCGTCTGTGTTAACTCTTAGCTGAGTGGGAGAGTGAGTGGAGGCCTTCTGGACATACTCTCGCCCTGGATAAACAATTAGGTTCGCTTTTACTAACCCTAAATCCAACTTCTGACCCTCCTGTGGTTCTTGATTAATTGATCAGAAAAAGTGGGGTGGGGATCCTGGTCGCTGCTGGTGGGGAAACAGAAGGAATCCAAGCTGGATGTGAAAAGACATCCAGCATGATCAAATGAGGGAGGGCATTTCAGGATCTAGACGAGAGAGTGGGCAGGACCCTGCTCCCAGACCCCCAGGTATTCCAGAGAGATCCCGGAGGAGGCACGTGCCGGGGACTGCAGCTGACAGCCGGGCCGGCGGCCCGGCGCCCCTCTCGGCGCGCGGGCGGGGAACAGCGAGCGCGTGTGTGCGCGGAGCGGCGGGCGGAGGCGCAGGCGCGCTGTTCGCCCGTCTGCAGCCCGGCGCCGAGCGCCGTGTCTTGGGGAGCCGATGGCAGCACCACCACGGTGCGGCCGCCCGGCCGAGCGCCGAGCGCAGCCACCACCCGCCGCCGCCCGGGGAGCGTCCAGGATGTGGGGGGACCGGGGCGCGCAGCAGCCTCCGCTGGCCCGCCTGTGCTGACCTGCCTCGCTTGCCCCCAAAGAATGTCAGCCAAGTCCAAGGGGACCCCCTCCTCGTCCTCTCCAGCCGAGGGACCGCCGGCAGCCTCCAAAACCAAGGTGAAGGAACAGATCAAGATCATCGTGGAGGATCTGGAATTAGTCCTGGGCGACCTGAAGGACGTGGCCAAGGAACTTAAGGAGGTGAGAGGTGGCGGGGCTTGGGGGGTGGAGGGCTGGGGAAGGAGTTCGCGGTCTTTTACCCACTAGGGGTCCGTTTTCACTGGGGACCGCCAGATTTCTTAACTCCTAGGAAACTATAGGAAGAGGACGCCCGCAGATAAGACTTGCTCTGCTCCTGAGACTCCCGAGAAGTTGTTGTACTTTCTTGTTTTTAATCAGGAAGAAATCAACTAGTGTTTTTTAATCGATGGACCTGGGCTGGTGGGAGGGGTGAACATGCGAGTCTTCGTATCTAAGTGTGTGTGTGAGTGTGTGTGTGTGAGAGAGAGAGAGTACAGGATTAACTGGGGGTGTGTCGACGGAGGAAGAGGCCAGCCACCGGCCTGAGAGTGCAAGATGCTTCTTTCCTGCCCTCTTGCTCTCCCAGGCTTGTCGCTCCTTGCCTGGCAGCCTTCCTGGACCAAGGCTGATGGGACGGGTTTCGGCCCCGAGCCAGACCCGGGAGGGCAGCCTGGGAGAAGCTCGACTCCAGCTCTGCTCCCCGCTTCCCGAGCCCCGAACCCTGCTGGAAGGAAAGCGACCCGGAGTTGCTTGCGTCAGATCTCAGACGTGGGGATGTGAAAGGGTCTGGGACTTCCTCACTTTCACAGTTTGGAGGCAGCCGCTGCACTCCTTAGTAACTCCGGGCCTGCCCGCTACCCCACCTCCTTTCTTGCCGTCCTATCGCCAGTTGGCATAGAAGCTGGGGCACAGAGCGCCTCGGGGTGTGTGTGTGCATGTCTGTGTGCGTGTGTGTGATGCGCGTGCACCAGCTCCTGGCCACTTGAGTTCTAGCTTTTGGGGACCCAGACTGTTTTGGTTCTTCCTCGCTCCCACGAACCCGCATTCTACTTCTACCCTTTCACCCCCACCAGCCTTGATCCGGATAGAAAGAAGCGCAGACAGTGTCAAGGCTGAGGATGCGTAACTCCCGCTGCAGCTCCAGGCGGGGGCGAGAGCAGGGATGCGGCGGTGGGGTCTCCCGAGAGCCCGAAGGTGGCTTCTTGGACGAGCTGGTGGCTGTCCCAACCCAGTAGTTCCCCGCTACTGAATTGGTGCCCGGTGCTGTTTTGCGTCAGAGAATCCGCACCCCTAGTCGCAGGAGAGCTACCGCGGTAACTTCTGAGGTGGTAGCCGCGGTGGGAAGGGAAGGGGTGGGGCATAGTCTAGATCCGAAATGTAATCCTGTTTTAGAGGCCAAGTGGGAGGAGACTGAGGGTCCTTTGGATGTCTGGCCTCTAGAGACAGACCTTTTTGGTCCAATTTCCAATCCAAATGTAGAGATAGAGCCCCCACCCCCCTTTTATTCTTCCCATCTCCCCATTGTCTCTGTGAACTGAACTCAGCGAATGTTACCAAATGCAAGTCTGTTTAAATGGCCCGTTTATCAACAGGATTCGGTTTAGCAATGGCAAGTGTCCTTCTTGGAGGCTGCTCCATCGACAATATAATTACTAACCTGGAAGCGAGAGTGATACAGGTGATCAATCCGAGGAGGAAACTTACTTGTTCATGTTTCAGGGTTTCTCTAGGATCACTTCTTCACAACTGGTTGGGAGATGGCAAGGTTATGCATTGAAATTCAGTTCTGAAGATGTTGTTTGTTTCTTTGTTACCCTTTTATTTGACATCTTTGCAGGTTGTGTTTTCATTTGAAACATAATGATGTTTTTTTAAAAAATGAACAAATTTTTGCAAGTTCCTTTTGATAGAATTGTGCTTTTCAGTTGTTGAGGTTTCTAAGATGGGAGATGTGGGAAACTTACATCAGCACAGAAACGTTTTTACTGTTTCGTCCAGGAGCCTGAGATTAAGAGAAAGGTAGTCAATGAAAATGGCATCTTTGGGCAAATACCTGTAATATTACCATGTGTCACTCCACTCTCTATTTTAGGCAGAATAAATGACAAGAAACTGCACGTGGTCCCAGTTCTGCTTTGCATCCTTATTTTGTAGATGTTTGCAGACCAGACCAGGTTGATATATTGTGAAACTTTTAACCTCACCATAGATCTTGGTTGGAATCACAAAGAAGTAAATCAGGGAGTCTGTGTGTCTCTCTCCCTTTCACTCTTTCTGTGTTTTCATTTGCTTGAAGATTTTTCTTTTTTAGGGAAAACAACACCAAGCAAACTGGTATGTAAAAGAAATAGAAAAGCATAGAAAATGTACAACAAATTAAATTAAAGGATCTGTCTTCTAGGCATATCTAAAGATGAAATGTTGACTTGATGCTTTGTAAGCTTTGATTGGGTGCTGGGGCCTGATTGATTTAAGATTTCACTCTCAGGAGTAAACTTTATGAATGATAAATGATTTGATATAATTGTTAACTTTTGTGAGGAGGAAATTATCTTCCTAAGTTTGCACATGGAGTTGTATATACTATGTCTGAATCTCAAAATGCTGGCCATTTATATTGTAGGAGAGTTATTTCAAGAACAAAATATTTATAGGGCATGTTTAACCTATGACATCTTGCAGTTGTCCAGCATTTATCTTTTTAAGATAATGTAGCACACATGACTGAACATGATGTAATTTTGAATGGGGGAGTAACTGAAAAACCTGTTAGTGTCTATGCTTATGATTTGTAAATATAAATATCACTATTTATCAGTTATTACATTCGCTATTCTGACAGGTTATCATAGGAATATATTAAATACAAACTGTTGCATTTAGAATTCTAATTCTTTTATTGGCAATGGTATAATTTTAGGCCATGATGTGTTTAGATATAAATTAGCACAGAGCTCTTATTAACTTGGAACAGAAGATAAAAATAAAAAGGTGATTATGACTTGATTACTATATCATTCACCATATGGTATTTGTTTTTCCCCCTGCTCATTCTGTCTAAAATGCAGTATCTTTTTTTTGACTATTTTTTTCTTTATTTTTGTATAAATTCTGCACCAACAATATTGGACTTTTGTTTGAGGTTATTCTGAAATTTATTTTCTTTTTAGAAGTTTTCTGTACTTCAGTCAATTCAGGTAGTGGGATGGATTCCAATAGAATAGTAGGTACTTGGAACTCTTTAATAGTAACAACATTTCATTACTATTGGTATCTCTTATCATTAGCTATTGTTACTTAACCATTTATAATTAGATTGAATATTAGGAGAAGAGGGTTGGAATTTCTACAGTGTCTAAGGGCAGATTTATTCTGCCCTCTGAATTTAGTAAGACCTCAAATAGCTTGACTGTTCAGAAATAATATGAGTTTCTAGGTCTTCTCTACTATAATGGAAAGGCCTTAAGTATAATTCAGCATATTTATTCAGTAGTTACTGTGTGCCAAATACTATGTTATCATTTTATTGCTACCAGTATGAGTAGTTTGAGCTTCTGATCTCAGTGAACTCAGAGATGTCTGGGAGATGTTTATCCCGTCTTTCAGCATCAATGCTGTGAAAAGACATTGCTGCTTTTAGTGGGTACTCTTACTGTGATCTAAGAAAAGAGACTTAAGAATAAGAATATGTAGATTTATAAACCAATACTTACTATGTACTTTAGTACCATGGTAAACTTTTGGTGAAAAGAGTGGTAGAAGCTTAAAAAAGATAGTAAGATATGAATTAGAAGAAGCTTATGATTTATTCACATTGTCATGATTAACAAAAATGGTCAGTGCCATATACAGGAACTCACATATCTGACTGTTACAATTAAACAGTGGAGATTTTATGAAATAACTACACCCCAGTAAAGAAAACATAAATAAACAGTGGAGATTTTCATGATAATTAAGCTCTTAGTGGGAATGAAGAGTTGAAAAGGAAAATTTGGGGTCTTTGAGATGTGGATAAGGTTTGAAAAGGTAGAAAGGAGGACTTGAGGAGGGGAAATAGCATTGAAGTGCAAGATAATTCCATGTTGCTTTTTTATACACAGAGAAAAAAATTAGTGGTGAAATGTTAAAGTTGTAGGGATAAAATTAGCAATTTCTGGCTTACTAGGTATGGAACGATCCTTTTTTTTAATGAAGTAATACAGAAGAAAGAGTGCTTTTAAAGAATAATTCTCATATAATAATTCTCATATAATCTCAATGTTTCCTACACTGCAGGCAGATTCTTTACCACTGTACCACATGGGAAGCTCTTTTATGAAGAAGTCACTGGCAAACTTGGCTTGTATCAAGTGTTGGTGTTAATATGGGATCACAGATCTTTTTGATTAGGGAGTTATTGGAGTATGTAATAAGTAGCTTTTTACTTGGAAACAAAACTCATTGCTGCTTTAGTTGGATTCTCATTTAGACTGTTTCTAGCCTTGGTAATTTTTCATATGGCTTCATTTCATGATTTTAAGTAACAAGACTATCATATGAGTTAAATATATGTGTACATACATATATCTGTATATATACATATACATACACATACACATATATATGTAACATATAGCTAAGCCATGTGAATAGACATGACTGTTATGGAGAAACCAGCTAAGATGAATTGTTTTGTCTGCCCCACAGTCACTGACTGATGGGACTCTATGAGTGGGAAGGTTTAGTCAGCTTTGTGATTATGAATTGGAAAGCATTCATCTTTTTTCTTATAATGTCATAAAGGAAAATAAAATTAAGTTTAATTTTAAAATGTTTGAAAACCTTAGGAAATGATCCATTTTGGGGGGGGGTGTTGAAACAGAATTAATCGAATTAACAACAACAAAATAGAATTAACAATTATCTACAAAATATTTCTGTTTTTTTTAAATGTTTTTACTCTTATCCACATGAAGTGCTGTAGTTTATTGGTCTGGGAAATCCTACCAAATATTTTCTGGTTAATGAATCCATGCATATAAAATTCACTACTTGAACAAATTACAGAGAGTAATCTCTGCAGTATTTTCTAAGTTCTAAAATTGTGAATGAGTAAAATTTCATAGTTAATTCAATTGCAGCTATAGCTGTAGTTCTCCTACTCTATTCAATAGTCTGCCTTCTCAAACAAGTGTATTTACCTGCTAAAATGCTTTTTAATTTTTCTTTTCTTAAGCATGATGGCTTAGCATGTTACTAAAAGAGCAGCATGGTTCTGAGAAAATAAAAATAACCAGTAATCATCCTTTACTGTCTCTCTATTTCTAATGCATAAAACTATTTAAGACTCAGAGAATTACCAGATAAGAAATTCAAGCAGACTGAAAGTAATAAATAGTGTACTTCAGGCAATAGTGAAGTAATAGATAATAAAACCAATGCAGTAATTTGTTACCTGCATCATTTTTTTTCTACCTTTACTGCTCTGAGGCTCTCAGATAATTAAAACAAAGTGTAAGAAAAAGATAGAATGTAAGTTTGAGTAAAACATATTTTCCTGAATAAATTAAACTACAGAAGCTTCTATAGAACTAGTTCATGAAAAATAGCATGGGCAATTTTTTAAAATTAAAAGGGCAAATTTCCAATAATATGCTAACTAATTTCTGATTAATATGTACATAACTGACATAAAGCTGAAAATTAAAGTTTGGTAACAATGAAGGGTACTTTTTTTTCTTTAAAAGATTAATTTGTGTATTTTATTTTTGGGGGAGGAGCAGTTTTAGGTTCCCAGCAAAACTGAAGAGGAGGTACAGAGATTCCTATATCCTCATGTCCCTGTACTTATGTACCATCCTGCATTATTAACACCTCCCACCAGATTGGTACACTGGTATAATCGATGGATATACGGAGATTAAGGGCAAGAGGAGAAGGGGATGACAGAGGATGAGATGGCTGGATGGCATAACTGTCTCAATGGACATGAGTTTGAGCAAACTCCAGGAGATAGTGAAGGACAGGGAAGCCTGGTGTGTTGCAGTCCATGGGGTTGCAAAGAGTTGGACATGGCTTAGGGACTAAACCATACTGACACATCATTATCATCCAAGGTCGGTAGTTTATATTAGGCTTTACTCTTAATTTCAGACATTTTGTGACTTTGGACAAATGTCTAATGATATATATCTGTCGTTTTGGTGTTCTAGAGAGTATTTTCACTGCCCTAAAATTCCTGCTCCACCTATTTTTCTTTCCTTCAAAATCCTGAGGGTATTAGTTTTTTAAAAAGAAAATATTTCAATTGTTTTGTGATTTCTTATGTAATGCAGTGTACGAATAATATAGAAAATTTGGGAAAAGTCTAAAAAACTAAAAAGGAGAAAACAAAAACTATCTTTAGTGCCACACGTAAATATATTGAGAATTTTGCTACATTTTCTCTCCATCTTTTTTTTAAAATATCTGTTTATGTAATTTGTGTGCATTGGGTCTTTATTGCAGCTCACAGACTCTCTAGTTGTGGCACTCAGGCTTAGTTGCTCCATCAGTTCAGTTCACACGCTCAGTTATGTCTGACTCTGTGACCCCATGAATCGCAGCACGCCAGGCCTCCCTGTTCATCACCAACTCCCGGAGTTCACTCAGACTCACGTCCATCAAGTCACTGATGCCATCCAGCCATCTCATCCTCGGTTGTCCCCTTCTCCTCATGCCTACAATCCCTCCGAGCATCAGAGTCTTTTCCAATAAGTCAACTCTTCCCGTGAGGTAGCCAAAGTACTGGAGTTTCAGCTTTAGCATCATTCCTTCCAAAGAAATCCCAAGGTTGATCTCCTTTAGAATGGACAGGTTGGATCTCCTTGCAGTCCAAGGGACTCTCAAGAGTCTTCTCCAACAGCACAGTTCAAAAGCATAAATTCTTTGGCATGTGGAATCTTAGTTCCCTGACCAGGGTTTGAACTTGCATCTCCTGCACTGCAAGGCAGATTCTTAACCACTGGACCACCAGACAAGCCCTTCTGTCTTTTTGTATGTGTATTTTTAACATAGACAAAGTCATGTAAAATTATGAAGTTATGTGCAATTATGTTTTCTGCTTTCTGGAGTACTATTAGATCATAACCATTATACAAATCTCTTATAAGCTACTTTCAGTTCAGTTCAGTCACTCAGTCATGTCTGACTCTTTGCGACCCCATGAATCACAGCACGCCAGGCCTCCCTGTCCATCACCATCTCTCAGAGTTCACTCAGACTCACATCCATCAAGTTCGTGATGCCATCCAGCCATCTCATGCTCTGTCATCCCCTTCTCCTCCTGCCCCCAGTCCTTCCCAGCATCAGAGTCTTTTCCAATGAGTCAACTCTTCTCATGAGGTGGCCAAAGTACTGGAGTTTCAGCTTTAGCATCATTCCTTCCAAAGAAATCCCAGGGTTGATCTCCTTCAGAATGGACTGGTTGGATCTCTTTGCAGTCCAAGGGACTCTCAAGAGTCTTCTCCAACACCACAGTTCAAAAGCATCAGTTCTTTGGCAAAGTTACTTTATAGGTACTTTAATATGGAAATAGATGGTGAAACAGTGGAAACAGTATCAGACTTTATTTTGTGGGGGGCTCCAAAATCACTGCAGATGGTGACTGCAGCCATGAAATTAAAAGATGCTTACTCCTTGGAAGAAAAGTTATGACCAACCTAGATAGCATATTGAAAAGCAGAGGCATTACTTTGCCAACTAAGGTCCATCTAGTCAAGGCTATGGTTTTTCCAGTGGTCATATATGGATGTGAGAGTTGGACTGTGAAGAAAGCTTAGTGCCGAAGAATTTATGCTTTTGAATTGTGGTGTTGGAGAAGACGCTTGAGAGTCCCTTGGGCTGCAGGGAGATCCAACCAGTCCATTCTGAAGGAGATCAACCCTGGGATTTCTTTGGAAGGAATGATGCTGAAGCTGAAACTCCAGTACTTTGGCCACCTCATGAGAAGAGTTGACTCATTGGAAAAGACTCTGATGCTGGGAAGGACTGGGGGCAGGAGGAGAAGGGGATGACAGAGCATGAGATGGCTGGATGGCATCACGAACTTGATGGATGTGAGTCTGAGTGAACTCTGAGAGATGGTGATGGACAGGGAGGCCTGGCGTGCTGTGATTCATGGGGTCGCAAAGAGTCAGACATGACTGAGTGACTGAACTGAACTGAAAGACTGCAGCCATGAAATTAAAAGATGCTTACTCCTTGGAAGAAAAGTTATGACCAACCTAGATAGCATATTGAAAAGCAGAGGCATTACTTTGCCAACTAAGGTCCATCTAGTCAAGGCTATGGTTTTTCCAGTGGTCATATATGGATGTGAGAGTTGGACTGTGAAGAAAGCTTAGTGCCGAAGAATTTATGCTTTTGAATTGTGGTGTTGGAGAAGACGCTTGAGAGTCCCTTGGGCTGCAGGGAGATCCAACCAGTCCATTCTGAAGGAGATCAACCCTGGGATTTCTTTGGAAGGAATGATGCTGAAGGTGAAACTCTAGTACTTTGGCCACCTCATGAGAAGAGTTGACTTATTGGAAAAGACTCTGATGCTGGGAGGGATTGGGGGCAAGAGGAAAAGGGGACAACAGAGCATGAGATGGCTGAATGGCATCACTGACTCGATGGACATGAGTCTAAGTGAACTCCGGCAGTTGATGATGGACAGGGAGGTCTGGCGTGCTGCGATTCATGGGGTTGCAAAGAGTCGGACACGACTGAGCGACTGAACTGAACTGAACTGAATGTTCAACAGCCTATTTATTAACAAGTTTTTGTGATTGTTAAGGATCTCTAAAAGAACAGCTTTGACAATAAAAACAGCAAAGAAATGTTTACTCTCTGCTTGGTACCATTCTAAATATATTTCTTAATATTAGGACTTGCAATTCTCAAAACAGACATGTGAGGAAAGTAGAGTTGTTACTCTTTTACATATAAGGAAACAGAGGTCAGAGATATAGTCACTTGCCAAGGTCCCTTACTTGTAAGTGAGGCTTCCTTGCTAGGCATTTTATTGCTGCAGCCCAGGCATTTCCCAGGTGGCACTTGTGTGAAGAACTGTCCTGCCAATACACGAGACTCAAGAGACACAGATTTGCATCTTGGGTTGGGAAGATCCTCTAGAGTAGGAAATGGCACTGCTTCAATATTCTTGCCTGGAAAATTCCATGGGCAGAGGAGCCTGGTGGGCTACAGTGCATGGGGACCCAAAGAGTTGAACATGACTGGACACACAGCACAACTCAGGCATTTAACCACTAAGCTCTGGATTTTCCTACTTGTCCCCCATGTGTTTAGGAATCAAGGATGTGGAAGTTTTAAAATCTTCCATCCACTTTGCCAACTTGTCTTCTAGGGAGTTTCTCACAAGTTTTTTACCCCTGGTATCTGTATACGTATAGACTCTGCTTCTTCAATTTCTAGTGAAAATGATAAAACTTTTCATCTTGTTGTGCGTGGATTACTTCTTTGTGATAACATTGTTTTTGTTGGGTTCTACTCCGTTTTGGAAAGCAGTGTTGAAGCAGAACTAACAGTGGGTTGATTAGACATTTTAGTTTTCATCCTTCAAATAAGTAGGTCCTGCAGTGGATTACTTTTGGCCTATTTACTCTTCAGCAAAAACATTAATAATAATATGACATCTCTTTTTTTTATATTATGACTTAGAAAATAAAGGAGTGACTAATATGGGTACTTCTTGATCTTGAGCATTGTACAGAGAAGTTTCAAATGAATTTAAAAGAATTTGTTGTTCAGTCATTCAGTATGTCTGACTCTTTGTGACCCCATGGCCTATAGCATGCCAGGCTTCCCTGTCCACTGTCTCCCAGAGTTTACTGAAACCCATGTCCAGTGAGTAGATGATGCCATCCAACTATCTCATCCTCTGTCTCTCCCTTCTCCTCCTGCTCTCAGTCTTTCCCAGCATCATGGTCTTTTCCAATGAGTCAACTCTTCACATCAGGTGGACAAAACATTGCAGTTTCAGCTTCAGTATCAGTCCTTCCAGAACCCCATGGCCTATAGCATGCCAGGCTTCCCTGTCCACTGTCTCCCAGAGTTTACTGAAACCCATGTCCAGTGAGTAGATGATGCCATCCAACTATCTCATCCTCTGTCTCTCCCTTCTCCTCCTGCTCTCAGTCTTTCCCAGCATCATGGTCTTTTCCAATGAGTCAACTCTTCACATCAGGTGGACAAAACATTGCAGTTTCAGCTTCAGTATCAGTCCTTCCAGTAACTATTCAGGGTTGATTTCCTTTAGGATTGACTGGTTTGATCTCCTTGCTGTCCAAGGGACTCTCAAGAGTCTTCTCCAGCACCACAGTTTGAAAGCATCCATTCTTTGGTGCTCAGCCTTCTTTATGGTCCAACTCTCATATCTGCCCATGACTTCTGGAAAAGTCAAAGCTTTGACCATACAGACCTTTGTTGGCAAATTGATGTCTCTGGTTCTTAATATGCTGTGTAGGTTTGTTATGACTTCTTTTCCAAGGAGCTAATGTCTTTTAATTTCATGGCTGCAGTCACCATCTACAGTTATTTTGTAACCCAAGAAAATAAAGTCTGTCACTGTTTCAGTAACTTTTATTCTCTTTTGTTGTTTTCAAATTGTATTAGAAAGGGACTACTGTCCTTAAGTTTCCTGAAATGTCTGGAGTTTTTACAGTTGTTTCACTTTCTGCTGTGACAGATGAATAGAGAAGCTTGTGGAGTTATTTACAAGACTCCAAATTATTGAGCTGTCTAACAGTATCATGGGCTTCCCTGGTGGCTCAGTGGTCAAGAATCTTCCTGCCGTTGCAGAAGGTGTGGGTTTGATCCTGGATCAGAAAGATCCCCTGGAGAAGGAAATGGAAACCCACTCCAGTATTCTTGCCTGGGAAATCCCATGGACAGAGGAGCCTGGTGACCTACAGTCCACGGGGTCACAAAAGAGTCGGATAGGACTTCCCAACTAAACAACAACAGTGTCATATGTTTGTACGTAGAGATAGGGGAGGTTTGAATGGTGCCACTGCCCTGTGGAATGGTACAAGTTACAGAAGAAATGCAGTGATGGTCATGGTGATAATAATGGTGACGATGAAGAAGAGGAACATGAAAGCGACTAAGATCGGTTTAGGGCTCACATGTACCAGGAGCTGTTCTGAGTTAGCACACTTAATCCTCTCAGTCATCCCTTTAGGCCATTATAATTCTCCTATGTGGCTCAGACAGTAAAACATCTGTCTACAATGCAGAAGACCTGGGTTTGGGATCCCTGGGTTGGGAAGATCCCCTGGAGAAGGAAATGGCAACCCACTACAGTATTCTTGTCTGGAGAATCCCAGGGACGGCGGAGCCTGGTAGCCTACTATTTTGGGGGTCGCAAAGAGTCAGACACGACTGAGCGACTTCACTTTTGCTTTCATGTATGAGGAAGCTGAAACGGAGAGATAACTTGAGCTGGCCAAAATGTTTGTTTTGAGTTTCCCCTCTAAGATGTTATGGGAAAGCCCGAATGCTCTTTTTGGCTGATCCACCAGTACAGAGAACAGAGATGGAGTTGGTCTCTTGACGCTTCTCCCTTTAGATCCTTGTCCAGAAGTACAGCTTCCCAGTTGTCAGCAGCAACAGTGTCACTCTGCTATTTTATGGGCTTTTAACTTCAGTATAATCTCTTTCTCTCTCCTTCCTCCTCTACCTCATCTGTCATGCTTTCCTTTCTTGTTCTTCCCTACTCTGTCTTTTTTTTTGTTCTCTGTCTTTTTTGTTCTTGAAACTTCTCTTTTCCTTCTCCTTCCACATAAGGTTCTCTGATATGCTGCAAAAGCGTCTTTGATTATGCCTCAATATATTATACACTTATGCAAGAATTTTGTTTAAATTTCTACATTCTTTAAATAGCTACTATATACAAGGCAGTGTACTAGGGAAAAGAAGGCACAGGATTGAGCAACACACAACACCCCTGACATCTGGAACTTACATACTAATAGGAAGACATTATTCAAATAATAACAGAGATAATATTTTTTAAGAAGTGCTAAAGGCTGTGAAAGAAAAGCTCCTGGTACAGCAGTAGCGTAAAATCATTGGGAAGTCTTGTAAATTCTTCTGAATAGAGGGTTTCAGATTGACCGCCTGCCTTCCTACTGCCACCTCTCCTATCCTTGTGCTATGAATTTCACAGATGATGTTTTATTAGCCCTAGAGCTGTCTGTTTCTTGTTCCCTTCTCCTCTGCCAACTTTAAACACTACCAGATTAATCTTCTTAACACACTGCTTTCTTCAGGCCACTCCCCTGCTTAAAGATCACACACTATTCTCCTCATACTTAAAATGTCAAGTGAACAAACCCAGACTTCCAGGCTGATATCTAGTAGTTCCATTTTTATAGCGTGGCCTTATCTCCTCTTCTTTGGGGAGTAAAGCAGAGACCATCCCAGGCAATCTTGACATCACAGTTTTTACCCAACTTGAATTCTGTATTCCTCGTGTTTGCCACTCAGCTGTGTTTTGTTATGTTCCTTAACAATCTTCCATGATTGCGTCTTTAAAAAAGTTAGTAACCTTTCTCTTTTAGTTAGTAACCATGTAATCATTGCAACATTTTTAAAGTCTTACTCTTGTTATCTGATGAGTAACTTAAATTTGAGGATCCAGTTCTGAGTAACACTTATTAAAGATGTTAAGGACTAAAACTCAGTAATTCTACTTGTAAATAACAGCCTGTTCTTTCTCATCTACTTAAGAAAATCACTAACAGTTCTCACCTGTTTCTGCTATATTATCTTTTGTTCATTCTTCCCAGATGATTCCCACGAATGTAAAAGTGAAAATAATGATAATAGTAAATCCCTCTCTTGACTCCACTTGCCTTGAAAATTACCATCCCACTTCTTAGCTCTCTTTTATCGAATATCCTGAGTTTTATATTTGCCATGACCTATTTCATCTTACTCTTTCCTACACCCCCTTTGATCAGACCTGTATTCTACCTGGGGCTTCCATGCTGGCTCAGATGGTAAAGATGCTACATGCCATGCAGGAGACCTAGATTTGATTCCGGGATTGGGAAGATCCCCTGGAGGAGGGCATAGAAACCCACTCCAGTATTCTTGCCTGGAGAATCCCCATGACAGAGAACCCTGGTTTCTCCAGACCTTTCTTCTAATTTTTTAATATCAGTGGTCTTCTCTGTATCTCTACCTGAATGTCTTGAGACATCTTCACCTTTTTATGTGCAAATTGGAATACTGTTTTTTCTCTTTCCCTCAAAACTTAGGTTTTGTAGTCTCTCCCAAGTCAGTGGATAGTGTTAGAGTCAAATTCATCAGTCTGGTTGGCTGTACCTTCAAAATATTTGTAAAATTTGACCAGCTCCTCCTCTGCTACCACATGGGTCCATGGCAGGAACATCCTCTCTCACTTCGGCTGCTACAGGAACATCCTGATTGTTCTCTTTTGCTTCCTTGAGCCCTCATTTTTAGCTCAGCAGTCTGGGTAAACCACGATCATATTGTTCTCAAATCTGTGTAATGACTGGCTGTTCTCAAAGTGCTCACAAGGCCCCAGATCTCCTTTCACTCCTGTTTTCACGCCGACTTCCACTTTCATGCTCACTTACTAGTTTTTTGGCTCTCTCTGCTTCAGCTTCATTAATCTTGGCTATTTCGGGCATGAATGTGTCATCCACATTTCCATGGCTAACTCTGCCCTACTGCTCTGTTATTTTATTAAAGTTTCCCTCATGTGTTATCCCACCACAGCTGATTCTGGTGGCTCCGTATGTTACTATATACTCTGGCATCCTCTTTCTTTTCTTATTTCAACTTTTCTCTCTTTCTTAATAGTTTCTGATATACTAAACAGCTTATTTCTACTATTCATTGTTTGTTTGTTTCCCACGTCTAGAATATTCACTCCTAGAGGTCAATGACCTTTGTTTTATATATCTCAAAGAACTAGAGCAGCGGCTATCATATAATAGGTGCTCATTAAATGAATTTATGAATAACCGAGGCTCTTCCAAGTCTTGTTCCATTAAAGTTCTCAAAGATCAAACTATTCTCTTTCCCTTTCCAACGCATATGTATCGTTAGAGAGAAAGAACATGCAGTCGATGCTTTCTAGACACTTTTTACCTGGCTTCTTTATCTTCCTGCCTTTTCATGTGGTGGTAGTTTGTAGGTAGGGGGGAGGCAGCTCTTGGTCCCCTGCTTTGATTTTTGTAATCTTATCTCTCAGTAATGTTTACTATGTGTCATGTAAGGTTCTAAATGTTGAAAAAACATTAACTCATTAAGTCCTCACCTTTCTTGAACCCAACCACTGGCTCCCTTATTATCCCTCCCATATGGAAATTCTAGAGACATCCTGTCTATTTAAACACTGAATGTGGTGTAACATTAGGCCCTCACCTTCAGACAAGTCTGGCTTTGATTTCAGAGCTCATTATTGCCTCAAGATCAGAGTTGTCATTTTAAGCTCTTTGAAGCACATTAGATGCAATTCTACTTTCTTCTAATTGAGTGTGCAAACTAAAATTTGGAGAAAGTATGCACACACACATATATATATTTACAGCATTTACTATGTTTTTCTGCTTTTTGAACACTGGGTACCATTAGTCATTATAAATTTTAAATTAACTGGAAAATGACATGCAAAAGAGGTTTTGGATATTGTTTAAATATGTTTTAATTGTTCCACTATGTCCATAAGAAATAAGAAAGCAGTTTGTTGAGAAGACCTGATATTATACAAAATATTCAGAAACTAGGTAATGTTTGTATTTGGACTCTTTTGCTTTTTTTTTTCTTATGTACTCCCTCTAGTGTTCAAAAATATGAGTACTGATAATTAGCTTATTCAGATACTAAGGAACACACATTAATGTAGAAATAAGGCCTTCTTTACCTGATATATGTATGTGTATATGTGTATGTATATATATATATACACACACAGTTTGTTTGCTTTTCACTCTGGAGATTATATTATCCAGTTAGTGAATTTTCAATGTTTGTATGAACAGCATTCTTTTTCCCCTTTCCTGTAGGGCTTTGATTGTGTCTGTCTTTTCATATGTGTAATTTTAACCTGTCCACTTTAGTCAAGGGAAATAGTGGATTTCTTGAACATCTGTCTTTAAAGATCAGAATTTTCCTCAGTTTTAAAAATTGAAGTCTAGATATTAGTTGGGCAATTTGGATATGAACAGGAATCCTCCCACATGCTAAAATTAAAAAAAACAAAGGCTGTATTAACTAGAGCTGTGTCTTTGAACATATAATTTAAAGGATTTAAATAATTTACATGATTTTATTTTAATATACTGAAACATTATCTCAATACATTGGCTTCAAGCTACCTTAAGAAATAATGATGGTATCTCTAGGAATAACAAATATGAAAATCTAGAAATCTTCCTAACCCAGGGATTGAACCCAAGTCTCATGCATTGGAGGCAGATTCTTTACCATCTAAGCCACCAGGGAAGCCCTTAAATAATGTATATATTACTTTATATATGATATATATATATATTATTCTCATTTAATATGGAATATTAAAACTGATAGCATAGTAAATTTTTCTAAACTGATGTATAAGATTGTTACTTATATTTGATTAATGCCCTAAGTTTTAAAACTTCTTTGATGCCTACTTTTTGAACTACTTTGATGCCTATTATTGCTCATAGTCAGACAAGGCATTAATAAAAAAGAATAGAAGTAATAATTTAAGTGACTTTCAGAGACATTGTTTTCTAAGCTCTATCTATGCCCTGGAAATACTTTGATATTATAATGATTAGTGCATTTTAAATGAATCTAATACTCCACATTCATACTATATACTTTAAGGGGAGAATTATTCAATACTTTAACCTTATTCATAACAGACTGCATTGTATGCCTTTGGGGAAACATATTTTTTAAATATGCAGAATAATAATACAGTACCGATGCCTATTTGTGGTTGTTTAATCATAGACAATATGTACCAAAATGCTTGAGAACTTAGCATCTGCTTTCTGAAGTTGTTATTACTAATAAATATAATGTCTAATGAATTCCATTACTCACCAACAACCCTAGGTCCTGATATACTCTGTATTTAATACTAGGTTGGCCAATAACAGTTCTTGAATTTTTTTTTTTTTTTTTTAGCTAAATGGGAATAGTTACTGAATCACTATCTGAATTCCTGTTCATAATGCTTTTTTTGGTCACTCTACTGATTTAGTAGTCTTTATTGTAGATAACGCTTATATTGCTACACTTAGCTCTTTCTTAGATTTGAAATATTTCTAACCACATTACATTTTTATTGGTTCCTGATCATGTGTCTTCTTTCTTCAAAAAATTGATGGGAAAAAGGGATGTAATTTTTAAAAAAGCACTGATATCTGAGCAGAGTTGCAGAAAAAAAAAAAAAGCAGGGGCTATCATTTAATTTAAAAATATAGTAATAAGCTTGCTTTGTATAGAGTTCAGTTCAGTTCAGTCACTCAGTCATAAATACCATTATAACCTTTACTGAAGATGGGAGATGACTTACTAAGTTTGGCTTCTCTGATGACTCAGTTGGTAAAGAATCTGCCTGCAGTGTCAGAGACCTGGGTGCAATACCTGGGTTGGGAAGATCCACTGGAGAAGGAAAAGGCTACCCACTCCAGTATTCTGGCCTGGAGAATTCCATGGACTGTATAGTCCATGGAGTTGCAAAGAGTTAGACACGGCTGAGCGATTTTCACATTAATGTCTGTGTTTACACAAGAGGATGATAACTTTAAATTGTGAGAAAATCTAAACCAATTAAGAACTCTTTAGTAAGAAACTTTGATCTCCTATGCAGTTATATAAAATTATCTTATTTTACCATAGATGGAAGTGTTACTTGCTAAGTCGTGTCCAACTCTTTGAGACCCCATGGAATATAGACTGACAGGCTTCTTTGGAATTCTCCAGGCAAGGATAATGGAGTGGGTTGCCATTCCCTTCTACAGGGGATCTTCCTGACTCAGGGAATAAACCCAGGTTTCCTGCATTGTAGGCAGATTCTTAAACCAACAGACAATGTATGAGAACTGATTGAATTAATGTTTTCGTACGTCCTCTTCAAAGTCACCCTGTATAGTACTCCTGAACTTGGCAATGACCTGAAGTACTTTTTGACAAAGAAGTACATAGCAGACAGCACTTTGGCTAACTTATTTCCCTTGGATATTTGATAATTTTCAAAAATAACACAGATACTTCACCAGCATTTAAAAATATATCATTACAGACATTGGTTCCATTTTTAGTATAGGAGAAGTACATGTGTGTATTATAAAATTCTGAAAGTCTGTGGGAAATCTTGTTTTTTGAAAATAGAGATCTAAGTAATACTACATTATATTAATATATTTCCTATAAATTATTGAAAGCATATTACTTTTCTCAGTGCAGGTGGAAACCAATACATGGCTAGGAGTATAACTTTAAAAAATGCTTTTGTGCATTTAAGAAAATTTTAATACAAGTTCCATTAATACACAGAACTTGGTAAATGATAAAGAAAATTTTAGATTGTAGTATTTTTATAGAATTAGGTAAAATA
>SJYC01023646.1:0-14217 GCA_006408675.1 Madoqua kirkii
CCTCCATCCATGGGATTTTCCAGGCAAGAGTACTGGAGTGGGTTGCCGTTGCCTTCTCAGTTAGCTCAAGTAACCTGTAACATATCTTTTTATGTGAAAAATATTTTCCTGGTTCACATTTCTATGTTATGTTGAAGCACATAAATACTAGGGGCCCACTAGGTTAAAAAAAATCGTTGCACATTCAGTTAATCTTAAAAATATCAAATTCCACCAGCAATTCTAAGAAAGTTTAAGAATAAATTAGAAAATTAAATATTGAAAATTTTTGTAAATGTCATAAAAATCTGAGGAAACATTTCAGACTTTAGAGACTAAAGTATTTCATGTTTAATGAAAGGAGGGAAAAGGAGAGAAAATGCAAATTTAGAAAAACATTTATTTTAAATGATGTACATTATAAGAATTTATAATGTCAATGTATGGCAATATGGATTCATGTCAATGTATGGCAAAACCAATACAGTATTGTAAAATAAAGTACAATTTAGAAAATAAATATAAAAATATGGCAAAACCAATACAGTATTGTAAAGTAAAATTAAAAAAATAAAAAGAAAATTTAAAGTGTTTTTTAAAAAAATACATAATTTCATTCATTTATGATTTCTACCAAGTGGCATAATTTTACGTGATCTCATTTTAAGTGTAGGAAAAATGTGTTTATTGATAGTTTGAATGCCCTAATAGAAATAATAACACAGAGTCAATGCAGGGGAAATTTGGAGTCCAGTGGCACTATTCCTAAAGTATGGTGAGAGGACTCAAGCCAGAGAGATTCAGATAATCTCCTGAACTGAGAACTTTTATTGTCATACAAGTAAGATTCCCACTTCCTTGAAAAGACTGTAAAGTAGTCCATCTGTTGGCCACACAATGGTTTTTAGAGAAGCCTGAGGCCCCTTGCCCATACCCTTCTTCTCTCTGCCCTGGCCTTGGTGCTGATTCCACTGGACATTAACAGCCAGCCACGTTCTATCATTTCAAGTTGGAAAAATCATTGGCAACACATCCGAAGCAGCGGAATTTGGGGTCTCGTGGCATATCATATCCTAGTGGAGACAAATCAAGAGAGATGAACTTCTTTAATTTTTTACCAATGAAGCTAAGTTCCTTAAGACATTGTGGAGATATTCCTAAAATCATTTTCTCCTACCTTGTGACTGCTTGCCATGAAGTACTGTGTTCACATGTTGAAAAGAAACTCTCTTACTCGTCTTTGAGAAGTGCTTCCAGTGAACAAGGACAACAGTGAGTATATCCTAGTGGAGACAAATCAAGAGAGATGAACTTCTTTAATTTTTTACCAATGAAGCTAAGTTCCTTAAGACATTGTGGAGATATTCCTAAAATCATTTTCTCCTACCTTGTGACTGCTTGCCATGAAGTACTGTGTTCACATGTTGAAAAGAAACTCTCTTACTCGTCTTTGAGAAGTGCTTCCAGTGAACAAGGACAACAGTGAGTCACCCTTCAGAGGGTTGATGTGGGCAGTGAACAATTGGTCCAAGAAGGGCAGGGTCTCTGGAGGAAAATGATGATGTGGTCATTAAAGAGGAGCTCAGGCAGGGATTCAGAAAAATGCAGCAACCAGTTTCTTGCTGCACAGCCATGCCGTCCCCCAAAGCCTAGACTCTCAAGGTGGATGACAGCACCTCTGGCCTTTTCTTACTGCTTCTTAGGCTTATTAAATGTGAGTGTCAGAAACTCACATACTCTGGGATTAACTGCACTGTCACATTAAATCCGACAGGGCCCACAGTTATAGATCTGTAGGCAAAGAAACACTCTGCATTCTCAAGGATCTGATCCTACTGACTCATGAGTACAGAAGGAAGTGGCTGATTTTAGAAGGCAGGAACGCTTGTGCCTGATGTTGGCATCTATTATTGTAGCACCTCTCTGGGTTTTAGGAATTCTCTCAATTTAGTAGTATTTTTTTCTAAACATTTGGAATGTAATCTGGAGCATCAAGCTGTGCTGGAGTGGTTTCAAGAACAATGTTAAAAAGAATTCCACCTGATTAATCCTCTCTGCCTTCTCTTCTCCTCTTCTCTTTCTTCTCCCCTTCCAAACACATTTCTGACTCCTAGAAATGAGTTTCAGGATAATATAAGTTTAATGAGGCTCATCAGAAGTATTTGAATTGGAAACTCTTATGTCTAAAGAAACACTGATGGGGTGCTTAATAAAGAAACAATTTCTAATCTATTTGATTATTAAAGTGTTCCTGAACAAATGCAATAGAAACAGTCCAAGTCTTGGGCAAGAAATTTTAACAGGAAGTGGGTTCCTTTAAACATGTTTGAATGTGGTTTTTGCTTCCTGCTTGGGCAGGTATTCAATCAAAAATGAATTTCCCAAATGGACTCCTTTGCACTTCACTTACCAGATGGAGAGTGCTTGAGTAGCTGAAGCTGGAATTCCAAAACCTGCCTCTCAAAATTTAGTTTAAGACTGTTCATCATAAGAATTATCAGGCTATCCATCACTGGAGGACAAAGGTTACTGTGTTCACATGTTGAAAAGAAACTCTCTTACTCGTCTTTGAGAAGTGCTTCCAGTGAACAAGGACAACAGTGAGTCACCCTTCAGAGGGTTGATGTGGGCAGTGAACAATTGGTCCAAGAAGGGCAGGGTCTCTGGAGGAAAATGATGATGTGGTCATTAAAGAGGAGCTCAGGCAGGGATTCAGAAAAATGCAGCAACCAGTTTCTTGCTGCACAGCCATGCCGTCCCCCAAAGCCTAGACTCTCAAGGTGGATGACAGCACCTCTGGCCTTTTCTTACTGCTTCTTAGGCTTATTAAATGTGAGTGTCAGAAACTCACATACTCTGGGATTAACTGCACTGTCACATTAAATCCGACAGGGCCCACAGTTATAGATCTGTAGGCAAAGAAACAAAGGCAAAATCTGTAGTCTTTTCTCTATGAGTAATCTCAAAAACTGTATAACATAAAAATTATTTATGAATTATTTGCTCTATCTGCTTGAAACTGATACATAATACCAACTTTTAAAACTTACTACTCTTCTTCTGAAATATGTATATGCATTTCTATAATATGTATATGTATTTTCACCTTCTTGAGCACAAAATGTATCTTTTTTTGTCACATTTACTTGTAAACTCATATCATGTGATAAAGTTCATGAGAACTGAAAAATGTTGATGTTGGGACTTCTCTGGTGGTTCAGTGGTTAAGAATCTACCTTGGAACGCTGGGGATGTGGGTTTGATCCCTGGTCAGGAAACTAAGATCCCACATTACACGGAGCAACTAAGCCTGTGCACCCAGCTAGAGAGTCCACAAGGAAAGAGCCTGCATAATGCAACCAGGACCTGAGGCAGCCAAAGAAATAAATAAAAAACAAAATACTGATTTCTCAGCAATGATACTTTAAAAACAAATGAAGAAACAGATAGATATGGATACTATCCAGAAACTGTGGGTTATTTTCATATGAATTACCTTCTAGTTACTGCCTGTGTGTCCTTGTTTTAACTTGGAATTTTGACAATAATTAGTTTTTAGGCTTTATGTTTAACTCTTTCCATCTTTATCCTATCTTAGAAGGGAAGGACAAAAATAATAGTATTTTGGAAGAAATTCCTGCAAACCAAAATTTAAACATATTAGACTATATTTGGATTAGCTATTTCCAAAAAAGCGTTTAAAAATTTCACTAAGAGATATGGTCTGATGTTCTACAAATATAAGGTATGAGGATAAGTCCAGTTCTTTCATGACCTTTCTTTCAAACTGGCAAGATGAGGGTTGGAGAAGGGAAAAAGCTCGTACGTTGACTATTAGTGTTTCAAAGTCACTCTCGTGTGTTAAATACGGCAGTTTGAGCTTGGGTGTCTTTGGGAGGTAATCACTTCCTGATAAAAAGAATCAGTATAAACTGAATCTCCTTTTCTGAGACTTTGAGAACTATGTTCTGTTGGGTTATACACAGAAATACTTTGGCCACAAAGCAGTATATTTGTAACAGCAAGCTACTGCTTGTTGCCTACCCACTGCCTGTGCCTCTTTCTCCCTTCATGTCAGAATCTTATTTTGATCTGAGACACATTTGATTTAGTGTGCCCATTGTAAATAACTATAATTTTCTGCTTCTCTTACTAAAAAGTAACATACTCAGGTCAGTCATTTCAAAATATAAGTCGTTGGTAACACTTATGGGGACACTTTTAAAAGAGGGAAGATGTTGTACATTCCTTTTCTCCTTTTCCTTCCTTCCTCCCCTTCCTGTTGCCTGGAATAGAGATGTGATGCCCAAAGAAAAAGTTGTCCTTTTGAGATCATGAGGATGCATGCCAGACACCAAGATGAATGGTGTCTGGAGTATTCATTCAAGACTTATAGTTGTTGCATCATCTTGGACTACTTAAAATTGGGCTTCCTATTATGTAAACCCCTACATGCTGAAAGCAGGTTTTTCTTTTTATGTGCAATTGAATGCAGTTTTCAATTATTATAGCAATATAAAGGAGCAAATATAGAGACTAATGACAGTTTGCCCCCTTCTGTAGCAGTCTGCTGCAATATGATAAAATCAGCTTCCTTTGGATAGATGGTAATCCAGGCTGTTTCAACTGCTTTAGAAATTACGGTAGAAAGGAAAGGCTTTGAAACGATGGTATTATCCCTCTTTATATCATTAAATTCCTGTGTTTAGAGGCTCAGGCTTTCCCAGTATATAAAGAATATGCTTATAAAATCTGTCTTAACTTAACAGTGCCTTATGTGAATAATATGTCTCTGCAAACACTTTACTTTTACGTTTTGAACATTTTCCCCATATGCAGGGATCATCATCATGGGTTTTAAGTAAGACATTTGTTTGGGGAGAAAGCTATTTTATGCTTGTGGTTTGCTGTATCAAACAGTGAATATGTTAAATGTATAAATGCTGCCTGTGGATTAAACAGCACTTATCATCATCTGAATTCAAATAATCATTATTATATGCTTTTTTCCCCTGGTATAACTGGTAACTTCTGTTGTATGAAATTGGATGGTGATCATTTGTTTTTCTTAGTCAAGTAAAACTTGTAAAATTGAAAATATATACTGGTGAAGCTAGCTCTCACTCTAAAATAGGCTGTTGTTGATTTAGATTTCATAACCGTTATCTTATATCATGGGATTCCATTGTGGCTCATCTGGTAAAGAATCTGCCTGCAATGAGGGAGACCTGGGTTGGGAAGATCCCCAGAGAAGGGAAAGGCTACCCACTCCAGTATTCTGGCCTGGAGAACACCATGAACTGTATAGTCCATGGGATTGCAAAGAGTTGGACACGACTGAGCGACTTTCACTTTTGTCTTATATCATACACCCATGAATCTAGATAACAAATTTCTAATTGGTGGGCAAAATTCAGTAGTGCAATAAATCCTTATCTTTTACATTCATGTGTACTTTGTGTTTCTTGTATTCATTTTATAAATATTTTAACTTGCATGGTTTATGAGTAACACAGGCCCACTGGTATAATCATACATCTGTAGGCCAGAGCACCCCCTGGGCTTGTGCTGAGTTCTCTATATACATCTGTAGGACTGTTTACAACCATATGTTCTAGGATCCTGTGAGAGCAGAAGGCCTGGCTGAGGCCACCAGATCGATGGCAAGTCACTTGGGCTACCAAACGTTTTTAAATAGATGCAACCACATGCTGGAGAGTATGCTAGGTGGCTGAGGCATGTTACTCTCTGTGAGAGATGCAGGGAACAGTAGCTTAGAAGGGCTTCCCCACTGAGGATTTCTTTATCTATAGAGTTTCTTCCGTCATTCTTTGGAGTTAAATGTACTAGCATCTGGATGTTACTAGAAATAGGGGATTTTAAATTTTAAAATTAAAATTTCATCAATTTTATGCTACTGGAGGCCATTGAGTTTATGTTTTCTTTCAATGCTAAAGAAAATGAAAGTGTTAGTGGCTCAGTCATGTTCAACACTTTGCAACCCCGTGAAGTGTAGCCCACCAGACTCCTCTGTCCATGGAATTCTCCAGGCAAGAATACTGGAGGAAGTTGCTGTTTTCATCTCCAGAGGATCTTCCTGACCCAGGGATTGAACCAAGGTCTTCCACATTGTGGGCACATTCTTCACCTTCTGAGCCACCAGGGCAGCCCCTCAATGTTAAAGGCATCAGGATTTCACTTTATAGTATTTGAGTTAGAGCAGGAAGATATTGGGTGGGAGCTTGTGGTTCAGCTGGAATCCACCTGCAATGCAGGAGACCTGGGTTTGATCCCTGGGTTAGGAAGATCCCCTGGAGAAGGGAAAGGCTACCCACTCCAGTATTCTGGCCTGGAGAATTCCATGGACGAGTCCATGGGGTCACAAAGAGTCAGACACAACTAAGCGACTTTCACTTATGAAGAAATTAATATGAACTAGTTAGGTGAATATCAGGGGACAGTTCAGTTTTTATTTATCTATTCAATCAGAAATGTTCAGTAATAGTGAATAGTCTTCTAAATTGGAATTTTGTGCCATCACTGAGTAATATTTAATCTATAACAGCTTATCAGGACTTCAGGTCCTTTCATCAGGGTTTTGTTTTGTTTTGTTTTTTTCCTCAGCTTGACCTGCTGGCTCCTGGTTTTCTGTTCCTTAAACTGCCTTCTCCATATATATATTTGGGCTAGTTTATCAGTGAGGTTCCTATTAGCCCAAAGGAAAGTTTCAAAAAGAGCTAGTCCATGAAGGGTTAAAAGAGTCTTACAAGAGAATGGCCCAAACTGGGTAAATACATCTTTGATTCTAACTGGGCTTATTATTTAAACAGTTTTGTTATTAACTTACTCCAACTTTGTTTCTCAGCTGTTAAAGTGAGAATGATTTATGCCTGCCTCCAAAGAGATGGTATTAGTATTAAAGTACCCATGATTGGCAGGACACTTTGTGTTCTCAGAAAGCTACTTAAATACTAAATAGTAACATTTAGGACATTCTGTGGGAGCTTGTTAATGTATGTGAGAATACAGTTCATAGGAAAACATGAGAAATGGATAAGTCTTGACAGTTAAAACAGGCTCCTCAGTTGAAATTGCTAAGATGAAAAATTACTCTCTGGCATGTTATCATTGTGCAGAAGAGCCTGCTATCTTTGAGGGATTACTTTTCACTTTCTGTCATTTACAGAAAAGGATCATGTCCTATGAAATGCCATCTGTACCCACATATTGTGTGTTAGACATGGTATGATGTTACTGTTTTTTTTTTTAAACTTTCAGAGACAGCCTCATACATGGCCAGTGAAGAAGGAGATAGGATGTACTGGGTGATGGTGAGGGGAAGTTTGAAAAATCACTTAATTATGAATTCAGCTTAGCAGTGTTGAATTGGAATGCCTAGGGAATTCTTACTTATCCCACACTCTGGAATTTAGACAGAGTCCATAGATAATTAGTGTGTTACATACATTTCTGATACAAGGTGGACAAGGAATCAGAGCCAGATTCCAGTTCTGGTTGTGCCACATAGAAGCCGTGTGCCTTTAATTATCTCATCTGCCAAATATATGGGTTGTGTTTTCCCTACTTGTTTAGAAACACTAATATCATGTTTGCAAGATGATATTACATGATATGGTCTGGTTTTCAGCTTTACAGTCTCAGAAACCTAATTTATTGGCATTCTGGATGTGAGTCTGTCTCTCAGCATCCAGCATGCAAGTTCCCAGAAATTAATGGAAACAAGCAGAATGCTGGCATATTAATGTGTAATGAAAATAGTACTACTAAAGGGACCATTATTTTCTGGCTGATTTCTCCACAAAGACAATCTAGTTGACAGATCAGAATATATTTAAAAAACCTTTACTGGCTGCACCAAATCAGTTTAGGTTGAATGGCATCAATGTAAGGTAATTTAATTCATGCAAATAAGATTTATTTGTCCATGGAATCAGAGAGAACTCATCCTTGGGCAAAATCATTCTCTGCTTTGCACCAGAACTCTAAGAATGTTTGTCTTCTGTATTTTTCTCAAATCTCATTGCTGATTTCCCTTTAATGCATTATTTTTGGCTTTAGTTTCATTGTAATCAGGTTTCCCTATCAGGGAGCCATTTGTGACTCTTCAAAATGAGTCAGCTTGTTTCTCTTTCACCTATTATATGATTATTTTATAATTTAATTTTCAGAGGGAAACCTTATCTCTCTTATATCTCAGTTCTTGGTGAGATTTCTTGTTATAGCCCCTCCATTAATTCAATATTTAGAGAACTCAGACTTGAGCAATTTCCCACTCATTAGTGTATTTATTTGGGTAGTTTTGGAGTTTAAGAGGCAATTTGATTTTTTTTTCAGATTTTCCTCTCATCCTGTAGAAAACACTTAGATTCCTTTGAAACATTAACTAGGTGTACGTGCTCTGTAGCTTCCGTCACGTCCAACTGTTTGCAACCCCATGGACAGCCTGCCAGGATCCTCTGTTCATGGAATTCTCCAGGCAAGAATACTAGAGTGGATTTTCATTAACTAGGCAACAGAGGAGAAATAGCATTATCTTTTCGACCTAATTCAATGTCAACAGACATAGACAGAAACCAAGGAAGCTGCTCTAGGTTGTGTCATCCCATCAATTTGGATTATTTTAGAAAAGCAAGGAAACTCATTCCTTCTGGAGGCCCTCCAAGGAAATGAACAACTGATATTTTTAAAAACTTTGGTGAAAGAAGTATCTGTGAAGCTTTGCACCCCATAATTAAATTAGTTTTTATCATTTCAGATATTTGGCAATGTTTTATTATTGTGATTTGGCCTTCCCTGGTGGCTCAGACAGTAAAGAATCTGCCTGCAATACAGGAGACTCGGTTTGATCCCTGAGTTGGGAAGATCCCTTGGAGAAGAGGATGGCTACACACTCCAGTATTCTTGCCTGAAGAATCCCATGGACAGAGGAGCCTGGTGTCCATAGAGAGTCACAAAAAGTTAGACACAACTGAGCAGCTAGCACTTTGACTTACTTTTCATAGCACTGCCCTGGATCCAGGCATCTGCTGATCAGCTCTGTAGGCTTCCAGCACTACCCAGAATATATTCCTGGAATCCACTTCCATGGACCTGTTCCCTTCACCACCATTCCATGTAGAAATAGTGTTCAGGATACACATCCCTTTTCCTCCCATATCCATTTCCCTAACTTTTTGATTTGACACAACTGCATTTCTCTGCAGCTTTGTGAGCACGAGGGATATAAAAGTTCTAGGGGATTAAATCCACAGAAGATCAAAATTGTCTGGCTATGGTTCTGCATTAGCTAAAAAAGGTCTGCCATCATGAAAATGAGGTAGAAAACTTCCCATAAGCCTGGGGAATCTCTGACAGAACTTGGTATATGAAAATCCTTTTCTCCTGGGATGCTTGCTTTTGACCATTCTTCCCAGTTGTATAGGACGGATGGATGAATTTCATCTTGCAGGGGGTTGGTTTCTGGCAGTAGAAAAAAGATCTTAGGAAGATACTGAGGTTGTATTTTCTACAAGCACTCTCTAAACAATGTACTTAAGGCTTAGATCCAGGTCATGCTGCTTGTATCCTTTGAATGACTTCATGATGACCTTGAAGTACAGACCTCTCGCAGTGGTGATCTCTTGTTGCCTACCTTTCAGGCTTTGCTCAGATCTCACTCTTCTTTGCTTCTTATAGTGTCACCATGCCGACCCCTTCTAGTTCTTAAATACTTATGACTCTTGGGGCTCAAACCCTTCATGCATGTTTCCTTTGTCTGGAGTTCTATCTCTCTTCTTTAAGTCTCACAGTGAGACTTAAAAGGTTAGTTAACACCTGTTTCATTCATCATTATATGTCCAGTTTTTAGCATCATGTCTGACATATGCCAGATACTCAATAGGTCTTTTATAAATGAATGATGAATGGATGAAACTAACATGCCATTTTATCAGTTCTCTATGCCTCTATGTCAAGTGGGGTTTAGAATGCTTGGGCAGTCAGTAAACCCAAGAGTTCATTCTGTTTTATTTGAAATTGAAGGCTTTTTACAAATTTGTGATAAAGAAATGTTAATGCATTTTCTTTAACTGTCAAAGATATACATATGGGAGTATATCTACTCTTCTAAATTATCTTCTAGGGATTCCTTAATATTCATAGGTTAGCTTCTTTTTTTAAGTAGGAAGAATATGCTAAATGCCTTGTCCCACTTTCAGTTGGAGTGTCTTTCTAAAAAATAAATAAATAAAATAATGTTTTTTTTAATCAATGAAAAAGTAATATATGATTGATAATGTTGATTATATAAATAATACAGATGATGCATGGATGACAGGAATTTTTTATAATGTAGCTGAACATGGCACTTTTCTATAGAAATTGCTTGGGGTAAACAATATCAGGAATATGCTCACCTACTGATATCATTTTCTTTTAAAAAATATTTTATCCACTGACTCCAAAAAATTGTTAATAGTATACTGTACCAGTCTTTGACATAAGCTGCACCCATGTACATATTAATTTACACAGTAAATACCATGTATTTTCACAGCCAATGTTAAGTAATGTATTATAGGAAGTTTACCCATGGAAACAAAGTATGCCATGTGTTTATGCAAAGATCTCAGATTTATTGCCTTTATAGCATTTATATTTCTGCTATTATTTCAGTTTTAGTCAGTTGGGAAGTATTTCTGTACATTTTATATTGGCATTATTTCTTTCTTCAAGGATTTCTTGTTCAAGAGAGCCTGACCTTAAACATCTTTTAAACTTGAGTTGTTGCTGTTTTTCTCCTTATTGTGGATTTTCTGGTAGATGATTTTCATTCCTCTAAGTCCATCTTGTTGGTGCAATTGCTTCCCTGTATTATTTACACATTACAGTTCAAGTCTGAGCATTTTTATGTTAGAAAAAAAGATCCCTTGATTTTATCTCTCAGGGAGGAAGTACAGACATACATTAGGAGTTACAGAAAGTTTACATTACATTTTCAAGCCGTCCTATCACAACATTAGTATCTAAAGAATGTTAATTCTGCCAAGCAAAATATGGCCTGTATGGATATTTTTCTGGGTACATTTTCTTATTTCAAAATGTAGCTATTTCAGGCACCAAAGAGGTGAAAAGGTAATAAGAATACGTTGAAATACTATTTGGTGTAGCACCATGGATTGTTGATATTCCATGGATATTGGGCATTTCAAAGGCAGAAATGTTTTGCATCATAGACTAATGCTAATTCTATCATGGCAGGGGAAGCTGGTGGCTTCAGAACCTGCTGCTTTATTTCCTATTTTAGCAATTTCCATATGGCTCATGTGGTACCTACCAGCAGGCTTGCCAGGTAAGACTACAGAATGGCCGGTGGCATTTTGAACATCCTGCTGGTACTGTATCATAACCAAGAAATGATTTCTATTGTTAGCAAATTCTGTGAGAAATTTTCCTGAGGTGAATACAGCCCAAAGAGAAGGCTTCTTGGGGATTTCCCTTAGTCAGAGTAAAAAATTGGTCTAAAGTCATCTTTGGCAATGGATACTTTGTTAAGTAATGTATTATAGGAAGTTTACCCATGGAAACAAAGTATGCCATGTGTTTATGCAAAGATCTCAGATTTATTGCCTTTATAGCATTTATATTTCTGCTATTATTTCAGTTTTAGTCAGTTGGGAAGTATTTCTGTACATTTTATATTGGCATTATTTCTTTCTTCAAGGATTTCTTGTTCAAGAGAGCCTGACCTTAAACATCTTTTAAACTTGAGTTGTTGCTGTTTTTCTCCTTATTGTGGATTTTCTGGTAGATGATTTTCATTCCTCTAAGTCCATCTTGTTGGTGCAATTGCTTCCCTGTATTATTTACACATTACAGTTCAAGTCTGAGCATTTTTATGTTAGAAAAAAAGATCCCTTGATTTTATCTCTCAGGGAGGAAGTACAGACATACATTAGGAGTTACAGAAAGTTTACATTACATTTTCAAGCCGTCCTATCACAACATTAGTATCTAAAGAATGTTAATTCTGCCAAGCAAAATATGGCCTGTATGGATATTTTTCTGGGTACATTTTCTTATTTCAAAATGTAGCTATTTCAGGCACCAAAGAGGTGAAAAGGTAATAAGAATACGTTGAAATACTATTTGGTGTAGCACCATGGATTGTTGATATTCCATGGATATTGGGCATTTCAAAGGCAGAAATGTTTTGCATCATAGACTAATGCTAATTCTATCATGGCAGGGGAAGCTGGTGGCTTCAGAACCTGCTGCTTTATTTCCTATTTTAGCAATTTCCATATGGCTCATGTGGTACCTACCAGCAGGCTTGGCCAGGTAAGACTACAGAATGGCCGGTGGCATTTTGAACATCCTGCTGGTACTGTATCATAACCAAGAAATGATTTCTATTGTTAGCAAATTCTGTGAGAAATTTTCCTGAGGTGAATACAGCCCAAAGAGAAGGCTTCTTGGGGATTTCCCTTAGTCAGAGTAAAAAATTGGTCTAAAGTCATCTTTGGCAATGGATACTTTTACATGGATGATTTTAAAATGGATAATCTCCTTGGGCTCCAGAATCACTGCATATGGCAACTGCAGCCATGAAATTAAAAGACACTTGCTCCTTGGAAGAAAAGCTATGACCAACCTAGACAGCATATTAAAAACCAGAGACATTACTTTGCCAACAAAGGTCTGTCTAGTCAAAGCTGCGGTTTTTTCAGTAGTCATATATGGATGTGAGCATTGCACTGTAAAGAAAGTTGAGCGCCAAAGAATTGATGCTTTTGAACTGTGGTGTTGGAGAAGACTCTTGAGAGTCCCTTGGACAACAAGAAGAGGAAACCAGTCAGTCTTAAAGGAAATCAATCCTGAATGTTCAGTGGAAGGACTGATGCTGAAGCTGAAGCTCCAATACTCTGGCTACCAGATGCAAAGAACTGACTCACTGGAAAAGACCTTGATGCTGAGAGGAATTGAAGGCACGAGGAGAAGGGGATGACAGAGGACAAGATGGTTGGATGGCATCACCACCTTGATGGACATGAGTTTGAGCAAGTTCCAGGAGCTGGTGATGGACAGGGAAGCCTGGTGTGCTGCAGTCCATGGGGTTTCAAAGAGCTGGACACGACTGAGTGACTGAACTCTTACATGGTTGTGCTGGAATAAGCTGTAGGAAAACAGGACAGAGAGCAAACCAAGGTTGATTTTCTTGACTTGAATCCTTTTGAGTAGCCTACTTTTGCTCTTTTGAAAACATTAATTTTAATGTTGTATTGATTTTATTTTAGTTATACAAGCAATGCCTGAATTCATTTCATTCCCCTATAAAAGAAATTAGAACATTGCAGTTGAAGCATGTCTGCCCAGACAGCTACGAGTGTGCTTCTCTCTTTTTCTGCTCTCTGTGCCTACTCTCCACTCATTCAGGCCCTCAAAAACTCAAGACTGATGGCTGTTAAGCCTTTCGTGTTTATTCTTTCACTTAGGAAAAAAAAGCTTTTCACATGCACATGTGGATTCCCTTCTAAAATATATGTTTTCATTTTTTTATATTTAAAATGTAAATGGAGAAGGGAAAAATAAACTTTTCTATGGTGAAAAAAACATCCTGGGAAATGTCCAAATAGCAATTTCACATTTTGGCTTTATTCACTTTTTATTTAAAATTCTTTACTGAAGTATACCTGATTTACAGTGTTGTGCCAGTCAATCCTGTTCAGAAAATTGACTCAGTTGTACACATATATATATTCCTTTTTTTAATTAAAGTTTTTGTATTAAATTCAGTTCAGTTCAGTCACTCAGTCATTTCTGAATCTGCGACCCCAGTGGACTGTAGCATACCAGGCCTCCCTGTCCATCACTGACTTCTGGAGTTTACTCAGATTTATGTCCATTGAGTCATTGATACCATCCATCCATCTCATCCTCCCACTTTAAACCTATCCAAGCATCACTGTCTTTTCAAATGAGTCAGATTTTTTTTTTCTATCAGGTGGCTAAAATATTGAGTTTCAGCTTCAGCATCAGTTCTTCCATTGAATATTCAGGACTGACTTCCTTTAGGATGTTCTATTTGGATCTCCTTGCAGTCCAAGGGACTCTCAAGAGTCTTCTCCAACACCACAGTTCAAAAGCATCAATTGTTCACTGTTCAGCTTTCTTTATAGTCCAATTCTCACATCCATACATGACCACTGATAAAACCATAGCTTTGACTAGATGGACCTT
>SJYC01023648.1:0-12471 GCA_006408675.1 Madoqua kirkii
CTCTTAGTTACAGCATATAAGATTAAGTGTGTTATTTAATAGTCAATGTTATTATTAATGTGCTTTTATTAATGGGGTAAATGCTGTTTTGAATTGCATTTATGAACTTGGCCATAGCACAGTCAAGTACAAAAATTCATTTCTATTTTCACATATTAAACACTGTTTAGTATTGATGTATAATAACATTTATTAAACATAAAACTCATTAATTTTTTAAATTTAGTATTTGTTTTGAATTGAATCTAATTTTTTTCTGAGGGCTTCATAATTTACTGCTGTTATTACTCCCTATAGCCAGTAGAGGTAAAAAGCTTTATCATGCTTGAATTTATATACATTCTTAATTTATGACCTATATCTTCTAGCAGAAATCACTTTTTGTCAGCATTTCCGCGTGTGTATTATTTATGAATTCATTTATTGATTTCTTAAAATCTAACTTGTACCATAAAAATTTGAGTTAATATTAAAAAATGCTTTCCCATAAAAGTAGAATAAAGAAGAAACATAGTTATAAGCAAAGGAAAATTTAAAGAAGTTATCACTGAAAACCAGAGAAAAGTATATTAATATGTAGACCATATGGTCTTCAGTTCCTGAAGCTGAGTTTCTAAACTGGCTCTGAATTTTCCAGCCATGATAGAAAGTGATAAAGGCTCAGTTATGTAGCATTCATTGTTAGAGAAAGTGATAGAGTCATTTTCAATTTATAGATGACAAAAGTGAGACACAGATGTTTATGTAACCTGCCCAGTATCACCAAACCAGCTTGAATGGGGATATCAGCACAATTAAGCTGACTTATGCTGAAGCTCTATCCTTCTCTATGACATAGTTTTCAACACATGCCCCATAAAATCCCTACAGAAAATACAGTACCAGAATCCATAGATTGTTGTTACTGAGTTCCTGTTCTGAAAAAGGATCTTAGTGCCTTTAAGGATAATTGTGTGTCTTTGTTGATACTTTTTGCCTAATAAAGTAAGAACATGTCTAGTGTACAATCTAGAAAGTTAAGTGAGGGTGAACACATTTTGATGTTTCAGAAGATCTGTGTCACATTTTGTTTTCACTGATATCTAAATCAGGAGGGTGAATATAGCTGATATGTAACCATTTTTGACCTCCAAAATGATAGTTCCATGTGGTTCAGCCTAGTATTGAAAGTGATATCTTAAAAATATAATAATAAAGAAATGTCCCATTAGTTCACAGGGTCATGTAGAGATTCCCTGTAATAGGTCCTCTAATTCTACCTCTCATGTCATATAAGTCTTCTTAAAAACATGTGGTGTCACAGTCTACAGAAAGCAGCTTTCCATGATAAATCATTTTTTCCAAAGAGACTTAGTTTCCTTATCACTAATGCAGAGTTACTGAGATAAGAAAATGCATATAGTTGGTGTTTTTATATATACTTAAAAGTGATATGTAAATGTGAGCTTTCTCACTGTATGTTTAAATATACTAAATCAGGTTGACTTCAAATTTACCACGCTGTCCTCTTTGCAAGCTAAATGACTCAAGCTACGCTACACGGCTCATTACAGCTCCTTATTTCTGCCAGTTCTTCCATACTCAGACTTAAACAAAATAATGTAAATTGTACCACTACCATTGATTTTCTCTTTTATTCCCCCCTCCCTTTAATTTATGTTCTTTTGCTCCATTTAAAAAATCTTTATATGACATCTTATATTTATTCTGGCACATGGCTCATTATAAATAAGTACATTTATTAAGAGGATGTTCCAGTTCAAGCTCTTCAGTTCCATGGGCCACTGTGAATATGCAGCCATGGCCTAATTCAGTTAACATATGATTTTCCCTTAGCATTGACTTTTAAAATATTGCATTTTAAAAGTTGACCACTGGGTATAAAATTCTGCTGTGTATCATGAGGGCCTTGTCTTGCCAAATCTGTGCCCATAAGTAACTAATGTGGACAAATGGACACCCATGAAGCAGTTATGGAATCGATGTTTTTAAGTCATTAGTGCACTTTGAAACATAAGCCTTGACGAGGACTCACTGTGCAGTTCAGATGGTCACATTGGTGCGATAGATGTTGAGCATAACATTTATTTATTTTTGTAATGAGGCAGTAAATGGATTATTATGTAATGATAAGCTTTACTCCCTGTTGAAAGAATTTCATGTGTTCAAAAAGAACTGATAGCATTTTGGGACAAGCATTTCCCCCTGCAAAGCAGCAGATTAAGCTAGATCTAAAGAGCAATCTGATATAATTTATTCTTGGCAGGAAAAGGGACTGGGTGACAGTCAGGCTACGATTCCACATCTAGTCTTTCTGTTCTGAGGGCGAAGATCAGCTGTGGTATGAGCTGTGAAGAAAATATCGTGTGCTCCCAGAGACTTTCTGTGCCTGGGTTAAGAGAGGTCTTGTCCTCTTGTCATCAATGTAAGCCTGGCAAACTGTTCCCCTTTCACACACCAGGTCTCACCCAGACCCGCCTTTTCCCGTGGGAACACAGATCAGGCTACCTCAATCCCTTGTTATTCCTAAATCCATGTATACAATACTTTCACATCCATCTCCCAAGAGCTCAGCTGGTAAAGAATCCACTGCAATGCAGTCATCTAGTCTTTCTGTTCTGAGGGCGAAGATCAGCTGTGGTATGAGCTGTGAAGAAAATATCGTGTGCTCCCAGAGACTTTCTGTGCCTGGGTTAAGAGAGGTCTTGTCCTCTTGTCATCAATGTAAGCCTGGCAAACTGTTCCCCTTTCACACACCAGGTCTCACCCAGACCCGCCTTTTCCCGTGGGAACACAGATCAGGCTACCTCAATCCCTTGTTATTCCTAAATCCATGTATACAATACTTTCACATCCATCTCCCAAGAGCTCAGCTGGTAAAGAATCCACTGCAATGCAGGAGACCCCAGTTCAGTTCCTGGGTCAGGAAGATCTGCTGGAGAAGAGATAGGCTACCTTCTCCAGTATTCTTGGGCTTCCCCTGTGGCTCAGCTGGTAAAGAATCTGCCTGCAATGCAGGAAACTTGAGTCCGATCCCTGGGTTAGGAAGATCCCCTGGAGAAGGGAAAGGCTACCCACTCCAGTATTCTGGCCTGGAGAATTCCATGGACTGTATAGTTTGTGGGTTTGCAAAGAGTCAGACACGACTGAATGACTTTCACTCACTCATTTAATTATAATCATGTAACACTTAACTTCCCTTTTTGACTTTCTGAATACATTTCTGTACCTTGTATATTTGCTACTTAGGCGACAAATCCAGGAAATAACATGAATCACTGCAGCCCTCCTTCACTTACTCATCTTACACTGCATTCGCTGAGCTCCACTGTGTGTCAGGCCCTGGGCTGGGCCCATCTTTGGGAATAGAGCCACTGCATCTTCTATCACCTCTGCTGTGTTTCAGGGACTGGTAATCAGAAAATACTGATGCCTGAAGTGCATCAGTTGGTTTAATCACATTATTGGAATGCTCTGATTTTAGAAACCTCAAAGTAATAAATGAAATAATATATAGTAACTATTTTCCAAGAGTTTATAGACTATATATCTTAAGTTTTGAATGACATCATTATAGCAGAGCCATCCAAACTATTCCAGATAAGCCTTTGAAGAGAATCAGTAATGTGTGATCTGTAGACAGTATCAGAATAATTTTCTCATACCCAGCCACTACTCAGATAGCATTCTTCTCTAGATTATGTCACTGTGTAGGTGGACTTTACAGCCCAAGGGTCATGGGAAGTAAAGCTTGGTGACATCATAATCTTCAAAGTGCAAGTAGTAAGGGAATCAAAAACCCCTGGTAGTATGAAATGAAAGCAGTGTCACAGAGGGAATCAATGGTTGAAGTGGATTTACCTACTGCTAAAGCACTGACTTTCCTGATCAATTCATTTGTGTTTCCTGTAGCTCTATAGGTTTTCACCCTGATCAGTGATATGTCCCTAAAGTCTATTCAGGTTAGTGTCTAAGTGGCAGATACAGTAAATCCATTCCTGTGCCCAAAGCTCCTAAATTCAGGGCAGTAAATCAAACCTCTTGGATCTGACAGCCATAGCTTGTTCTCAGTTGGATCTTGGGTCTTGCCTTTGTTCAAAATCCCATGCTGGACTTTGTGATTTAAACAAGGTCAGAGTACCAGAAGTTCAGATTAGCAGTGAGACATAGCTGTTGATGGACTTCTAAATCTCCACGCCAGTGTGTCTGTTTCTCAGCGAATGTTGGAGGGCAGTGTGAACAGCAGTGAAGAATTGCCATCTTTAGGACAAACAGAAGCTGGTGATAGTTAAAGGAAATTGCTAGAAAGAGAGAGTGAACTACAGTGGAGACAGTACATTAGTGTGGTAAAGAATAGGAGCTCAGTAGTCAAAGTGAGCTGCATACTAGCTCTATGCCTTAGGTAGGCTGGATAGCTTTTCTGAGTTTGCATTTCATTATTATCTTTAAACAGAAACAATGCCAATCTAAATGGTTTGAAGTTCAAAAAGCCCAATACTTAGTAAGCGGTCAATCAATTCTGGTAATGAATACCAATTTGAAAAGAGTGACATGAGTTTTAGTAAGAAAATCATAGTTGCCACTTATAATATTTAGTCAATAAGCATTATAACCAGCAGAAAAAACTATATAGAGATAAATGTATATGTATATATATTTAGACCTATCTATCTATCTGTCTGTCTATAGTTTAATCTGTTATAAAAAATGTGTATAAGGTGAAGCTCCTAGAAGTCTTGCATTAAACTGCTATGGAAGTTTTTCTTTGCAATTCATGGACTATTTCCAGCTGTGTTTCAATAAAGCAGGGATCAGCAAACCTGTTTTGTAAAGGGCCAGATAACTGTTTCAGGCTTTGTAGGCTGACAGATAAAATCAAGGACATAATGTAAATAGTTATGTAATGAACACTTTCCCATAAATCCTGATTCATGAAATTCAAAATAAAATAATGACTACAAATATTTGTATCACAAGTCTACTAAGTCTAATTGAATTATTAGACTTTGAGGGGGAATAATATTTTCCTTAATAGTGGTTTAAAGTTATTGTTCCCTGTCATCAAATTGACTGCTGATATTCATCTGTAAAATCCGTTCTTAGTTTATGTCTGTGTAGAGACAGGTGGCAGACTGGATTTGGCTCATGGGCTGTACTTTGCTGACCTTGGTCTTAAAGGATTAAGGAAGCAAGAGCCTTGAGAGACTCTGATCAAATTAACATGTTAGCAAATAACAGTTTGGGTCGCTTCTGGCTAATTTTGAGTCATGAAGTGAGAAATACAGCTAAAATAGTGTCTGAACAACTTTAGATGTAGAATGCAAATGGGAACAAAGCTTGGGATATGCCATGGGTCCCTGATTTCTGGAAGAACATTCTGGAATCTGAAATTGAGTTTCCTTTCTCCCTTTTCATTTGCCTGAATTTTCTGCTACGAGGGTAGACAGGGTCAACAGATGCCTCATTATTTGCAGGTTTCTAGATGCTGGGGCCATTTTAGCAGAAGGTAGAAAAGGCACATTAACTGAGGTGCTAAGGGATTCTCATTTCACTTCCTTTCTTCAATGATCATACATGCTTAGTTGCCTCAGCTGTGTCCAGCTCTTTGCAACTCTGTGCACTGTAGCCCTCCAGGCTCCTCTGTAGATGTAGAATCCTGGAAATGAAAACAGACAAGAATGGAAATTACCTTTCCCCTTTCTATATGCCCAGTGCAGAAACAGAAGTGAAAGAAAATCAGCAGATAGTCCACAGAACCCTTTTGTAAATAATAATAATTAAAAAAAAAACTGTGGATTAAGTTACTTAGTATTATTTTAAAGACAAGTCAGATAGGAAAAACGTGTAGAAGCCGTGATAGTGATGGGGTGTCCAGCCCCTCTTGCCTGGCAAAGCTGAGCTTCTCGTACACCTGGGGCTGATTGACTGCTGCTGCTGCTGTTGGCATAGTGGAGAGATGAGGTCAGAACAGGGAATCTAAATGTGACACTAATAGAAACAAAGATATGTTGAGCTTTTGGCACCATCAGCACAGTGGAGAACCAAAAAGATGAGAAGAGAGAGCCCTGGTTGAGGAGACGCACTGATACTGTTGCTGTTGCCCTGAGATGGCCTTTAGCGCTTCCCAGGTGGTCAGTGGTAAAGAATCCCCCTGCCAATACAGGAGACACAGATTTGATCCCTGGATTGGGAAGACCCCCTGGAGATGGAAATGGCAACCCACTCCAATATTCTTGCCTGGGAAACCCTTTGGACAAAAGGAACTTGGTAGGCTGCAGTCCATAGGGTCGCAAAGAGTTGGACGCCACTGACGGACTGAGCATGCACGCACACAAAATGCCCTTCAGTTGAGTGCAGCTGAATGGCGGCGGTTGCTGTACCCTCAGTATTTTACAGGAATCATGACAGTAATTTTCTGTGGCATCTTTGCCATATTCTGAGGGTAGGGTAGAGGAACGAGCAGTGAGCGTCAGAGAGCCCATGGAAAAGAAGAAAATGGGAAAGTACGAAGAGTCCCTTCATCCGATGTAAATTCGGGCTCTGTGAAGGCATCTGAGTTTCCAGCTGAGATTTCAGAATACACTACAGAATAGAGAGGACAAGGGCCTCAGTTTTATTTTTGCCTTATTTTTTTAAATACCTGCCTCTTAGACAAAAATCTATTTTTTTTCTCTGTAGAACAGCAATCACCTTTGGATTATATAACACACCCTGCAACATTTATCCGTTTCAATTAAGTGTAAAAATTCCTGCTGGGAGTTCACTGTCCCCAAGTCCATCAGCTTTCATGGTCTGAAAACCTGCTTGCTTGCAAATCAGTTTGATGAGGAGTGAAATGGGACAGAAAAAAATCCTTAAACATTCTCTTGAAAATGACAGGGGAGGAAAGCACAAACTTTAAGAGTGGAAAAGAATCTCAGGATTCAAGAACAGGATATTTTTTAACCCCTTTGTATTGGTTTACACTAAAATAGAATAATTGTCAAAGGATCTAGTTACCATGGTGATACATCTTTTAAGAGTATATAAGTAGATAAAATCACTTAGTTATAATACCAGGAAATATTGAACACAATGTTATAGGTTTCCTTTCTTTTTAATATTAGCCTTTTTAAATTAAATAAAATGAGTACAAAATTGAGTTTTGTGTGCTGAATAAAATGAGAAGAAAAGAATATATTATTATATAATATTTCATTTTTAGGAAGCTTAAATTTCTTAAAATATGTACATATATACATATATATATTTTTTTTTTTTCCTGGCATATATCAAGCTAACACAAATTGACCATTTGGGAACCAAGTACATGCAATTCCCAATATTTAATTTATCCCTATAAATATGCTACTCACATTTTTTTTTAACTTAAATGCTGCATATAAAGCAGTTAGCACAATACCTGCCCCTAAATAAGCCCTCACTACTTACAAATAATGATGAATTTCTTTGCTGCCTTTCCACCTTTCCTTTTTCCAACTTCCAATCTCTTTTTTGTCCTTCTTCATTGTGTCTCCCTGAACTTTCTGTTTTGTAGTTCCCTCGATTGTCTTAGTTCCCTTCTGTTTTGCTCCCTTGTTTTCCTTTTCCTTCCTTTTTTCTTAACTAATTTTTAAAAATTCATCCATTTTTAATTGGAAGATTAAAAAAAAATAAAGTAGGAGTGAAATAGCTTAACACTAGTGCTTGGATAACCCCACAATAGCAAAACAGTGTACTTTAGCAAGGTTGATTTTGCTAATTTAGCAAGGTTGATTTTAGGTGAGGTGAGGTGAGGTGCAGGGAATCCGGGGGAAGTAAGCATGATAAAGGGGTGGCAGGGTGGAATTTGATAGGAGGAAAAAGGAACAGCCTTAAGTAAAAGAGAGATTTGAATAATGAGGATTAGTTTCCCTGGCAGCATCAAGACAGAAGTTTCTGTTTTCCTATGTATGCCAGGGAGCTTCATGCAGTCTCTACTACCAAAATAGTAGATGACTTTAGCAGACGTTCTGCAGGAGGCTTTAGTAGAGCACATTGCAATCTTAGAATTTTACCTCCATCATTGCATACAGTGCATAGCTTAGAGAAGCAGAAGATAGAAATAGAAATACAGTTGGTGAAGAATAATTGAAGTATAAAAGAAATGCACTGACAGTCTCCTTCTTCTTCCAGATCAAACATTCTCTTTGCTTGGTCCATTTTTCTGTTTTCCAATTACACTGGCTGGAATAAGAAAGGGGTATGAAAACCCAGAGTTCAGTTTTTTGTTTTGTTTTTTCCTGTTGAAAGGAAATAAACCTATCAAGTAAGAACCTTTCTTGAATGTAAGAATCTTCTTTCTGTCTTTAGCGATGGTAGTTTTATGGTGACCTATGGGTTGATATGTTTGATTGTAGTTTAACCACGGGAAATCATTGTTTGGTGGGAGCAGTTCAGATCTTTAGGAGAATATTGCTCCTTGGTTTCTTCTCTGTGATGCCCTACTGACCTTGGTGTTATTATGACCAGAATGAGCAGGTGAGGTATCGGTCTGAGAGAGCTGGTAGAGGTCTAGAAGCATATGCCTGGTGTCTACCCTTCCATCCATAATATGTCATTCCTAAATACAGTAAAGGGGTCAGTGGACATAGGAATGACCCTCTAGCAGGTCATTCTCATAAAAGCTTCATTTTCAGGATCTTTTGATATCTGCCTTGTTTATATTTTCAGTTATTTAGGCAGTTTGTCTTGCAACATGCTGTCACTATCTAAATGGTGCTTCAGAACCCTCTAAATTGGCACACATTTTGTATAGAAGAACCCAAGAGAAAACAGAAAAAAAAAAAAGAAGTAGTATCTCCTACTCATAGTGCTAATATTTAATTTGTGCATGCATCTTTAAATATGTAAATATCCTACAAAGCGTCATTAATTTATTGATGTGACTCTGCTAAGCCATTATATGGTGAGTTGACAAGACAGTGATAAAAGACTTGTTAACTGGCATCTAATGAATTGAAAACATCCACGGTCACCTTATTACAGTGAGTTAATTGAAAGGGTACATATTAAAAAGAAAAACTTCATTAGAAATATCCTTTTTGAATGTGCTAAGATTTTCTTTTCTGGTATTCTGAAAAAGAAAGTGTAGATTGAATTTTATGTTATCAGAGAACATGAGAATGAAATTTAAATGATGATTGTATAATATGATGTCAAAGTCAATGAGATCCTATTATTGGAACCCAGAGACACCATCTTACCAAATCCCCTCACTTTGGACTAACCTCCACATCAGTCACACTATGATTATCCAGCCATGCCATTATTGGTTAGGATAATACACTGTAGTTTGGAAATATTTTCCTTATTTCTTTCTTACATGTAAGTTCTTCAGAAAATCTGTCTAGAGGGCCTTTGGAACACTTTTCTGGCTTCTTTATAACAGTCAATTAGAAAGTTATTTATTAGGTTTCATATGACATCACCTAATCCGAATGGTTGACATTTCTAGTTTTTTATTTTGACAGTTTTTATACCTTCATTGTCCAAGTCATACCTCAGGGTAGAATGCTTGAAGCCTTATAATGTATAATATTACATTCAGGGAAATTAGAAGTAATTTTAATTATTCAATTTTCTCCTATAAGAATATAGGGGTTTTTTTGTAAGGAAATGCACATAGGCTTTTAGAAGAAAGTTTATGTAAGAATTCACTTTCAGTGTTGTAGATTTATTTGGAAAGAAATCCACATACTAAAATAATGAAAAAATGCAAAACCTCACTCCAAAGGGCATTCTCCAGAAAGAAAAGTCATTATTAACATTTGGCAGCTGGCATTCTAGTGACTTCTCTGTATAAACTAGAATGAGTAGGTTGAGATAGTGCCTACCTTCTGTTTTCAGTGTCCCCAGGTCGTTCTGACTTAGAGCAGGGTCCCTTAAGTCACAAGAAGGTTGTTACTCTCCCTGCTCTTTCTTTTCCTTTTCATCTCTGGTTGTTGTCCTCAGGGATCTGCTGCAAATGGAATGAAGAAGCTTAACTAGAAAGCACCTCTTCTCTCTTGCGCTTATGGAGTAATCTTCTGTGCAGAAATCTTTCCATTTATTAATAAGATTCAGTAGTTCCTAAAAACCTAAACATCTATATCTCTTAAGGTTTTTTCTTTGTTTTAATTTCAGTTTAACTCAACAAGTATTTATTGAGTGCCTATTATGTGCTAGACTGTCAGGGTTTGGTATGTATAAGTAAATGGAGAAATGTTGGAACTGAATTTTTAAATGGGGAGATGGATAGTAAACAGTAGACATAATAAATTGGTAAGTTGTATAACATTCCCCTGGTAGCTCAGAGGGTAAAGCATCTGCCTGCAATGCAGGAGACCTGTGTTTGATCCTTGGGTTGGGAAGATCCCCTGGAGAAGGAAATGGCAACCCACTCCAGTATTCTTACCTGGAGAATCCAATGGACGGAGGAGCCTGGTAGGTTATGGTCCATGGAGTCTCAAAGAATTGGACATGACTGAGCTACTTCACTTTCACAGCATTTTAGAGTGGCTTATCTGGTGGTTCAGCTGGTAAAGAATCTGCCTGCAATGCAGGAGACCTGGGTTAGGAAGATCCCCTGGAGTAGGAAATGGCTACCCACTCCAGCTTTCTTGCCTGGAGAATTCCATGGACAGGGGAGCCTGGTGGGCTATAGTCTATGGGTTGCAAAGAGTCAGACATGACTGAGAAGTTAATTAGTAAATTAGTATAGCATTTTAGAAAAGGATAAGTTATGTGGAGAAAGGAAATGTAGACTGGTGTGAGCAGATCTGGAGTTCCAGGGTGGATGGAGACAGGCATAAGTTCCTATCTTGAGTAAGATGGTTATTTCGTGGCGGATTCATGTTGACGTATGTCAACACCAATACAGTATTGTAAAGTAAAATAAAATAATAATAAAAGTGTCCTTTGAGCAGAGAATTCAAAGGGCGAAGGAGTTGGCTATGTGAGTAACTATGGAAAAAGATTTCAACTGATATGAAGACAGTCAGGGAAAACTTTCCAAGGCAGGATTGTGCCGAGTGTATTCAAGGAAGATTTGTGACTGGAATAGAGGAAGTGAGAGAAGGGGACTAGTAGCTAAAGTAAAAAAGACATTAGATCCTTGCCAGTGAGTACTGTAACCCATGCAACAACTTCAGCTTTAATCTGAATGAAATAAGGGACCAATGTGAACTGTTTGAGCAGAGGAGCAAATTACCTAAACTATGCTTCTTTTTTTTTTTTTCTGGCTCACTCATTTTTTAAAAAAATTATTTAATTGGAGGATAATTGCTTTACAATATTGTGTTGATTTCTGTCATACATCAACATGAATCAGCCATAGATATACGTATGTCCCTCCCTCTTTAGGATAATTCTATTTTGTGTGTGTGTGTTGAGAATAGCCTGTAGGACATCACAATCAGAAAAGAGAAAATTGAGGCTGTTACAATAGTCTGGGTGACAGATAATGATACGGTGACTTGGATCAGAAAGGCAGCAGTAGAGATTGTAAGCAGTGGCTGGATTCTGGTGTGTTTTGCAAGTAATACTAACAAGGTTTCCTGACGAATTGGAAGTGGATTATAATAGCGAGAGAGGAGTAAGGTGAATTCAATGTTTTTGGCTCGATAATTTGGAGTTGCCGCCACGAAGATGAGGAAGGTTTCAGTGGGACAGCTGGGGGAAATATTAGGAGCTCTGTTTTTGACAGATGGAGCTCGAGGTGCTTTTTGGAAATACAGACAGACATGCTTAATAAGCAATTGTATAAATCACTTAAAATTTCGTGCTAGAGGTCTGAACTAGAGATTTTAATTTGTTAGCTATTGGTAAAGGGGTGGTATTTAAAGCCATCAAACTGATGAAATCACTAAGTAAATGAGAGAGAGGAGACAGGAGCCAAGGACTGACTTTGGAGGTTTTTGACATTAGGTCTCTTGGTCTTGTGTTTCTGAATGTATTTTTTTTTAATACTATGTTTTTACTCTTATCTGCTAAATTGAAATAATCCTCCTTTGAGAATATATACATACTAGAAATAAATGTGCTATATATTAAAGCAATGAATAGAGATGGTTAGAGTAGACTTAAGTCCAACTGTCCATTACTATCAGTTCAGTTCAGTTCAGTCGTTCAGTCGTGTCCAAATCTTTGTGACTCCATGAATAGCAGCATGCCAGGCCGCCCTGTTCATCACCATCTCCCAGAGTTCACTGAGACTCATGTTCATCGAGTCCATGATGCCATCCAACCATCTCATCCTCGGTCGTCCCCTTCTCCTACTGACCCCAATTTCTCGCAGCATCAAAGTCTTTTCCGATGAGTCAACTCTTCCCATGAGGTGGCCCAAGTACTGGAGTTTCAGCTTTAGCATCATTCCTTCCAAAGACATCCCAGGATTGATCTCCTTCAGAATGGGCTGGTTGGAACTCCTTGCAGTCCAAGGGACTCTTAAGAGTCTTCACCAACACCACAGTT
>SJYC01023649.1:0-15552 GCA_006408675.1 Madoqua kirkii
GACTAGTTTTCTGTGAGTATGGTTTCAGTGTGTCTGCCCTCTAATGCCCTCTTGCAACAGCTACCATTTTATCTGGATTTCTCTTACCTTGATCGTGGGGTATCTCTTTACGATTGCTCCAGCAAAGTACAGCCACTGCTCCTTATCTTGGATGAGGGGTATCTCCTTTCCACCCCCGTTCCTGACCTTCAACTGGGATAGCTCCCTTAGGCCCTCCTGTGCCTGTGCAGCCACTGCTCCTTGGGCCCTGGGCTCGGGCATGGGTGGCTCCTCCCAGCTGCCACCCCACCACTCCTGGCCTTGGGTTCAAGGTGGTTCCTCCCAGCTGCTGCCCCTGACCTCGGGCTTGGGGTGGCTCCTTAGGATCACTGCCCCTAGCCTCAGTCTCAAGGTGGCTTCTCCCGGCTGCCCCTGACCTTAGATGCGGGGTGTCTCCTCCAGGCCCCCCCTGACCTCTAATGCTGGATAGCTCCTCCCGGCCGCCGCCCCTGACCTCGGATACGGGTGTCTCCTCCAGGCTGCTGCCCCTGACCTCGGACACAGGGTAGCTCCTCTCCGCCGTTCCTGCGCCGTTGCAGCCTGGCACTCTAGGGCACTGTCCCTGACCTCGGACGCGGGGTCCGTGCTTAGTCGCCAGCCGACCCCGTTACTATACTGCACTTAAACTATTCTATTGTGGTTTTTTTTTTTTCTGATATGTATCATTTTATAGTAGAGTTATGTGTCTGATTCTCTGTACTTGAAAATATATTATATTTCACCTCTTCCTATTTTTCACTTTTTTACTTCTCCCTACTCAATACAAGTGAGTCTATCATTTCATTATTATTAAGATTATCTCAAAAATATACTTTTTTTTTAGGTGTACATTTTCGTCACCTTTAAGTATGAGCCCTAACCGGTAAAATTAAAAAGAAGACAAATGCAATTTTTAAACAAGGCTTATCAGTATGTATAGTGTGAAAAGTTCTTGCATGAAAAATTTTGATTTTATTGGTAGTTGAACTTTTGTATAGTTTTAGAGATAATATTGTAAATGAACCAAAAACTTTATCAGAATATTGTAGGGTAGGGCATAATTATTTAAAATTTATATATAATATGGTTTACTTAATAATTAGTAAGAGATGTGGCTCTAAATAATGAATCAGGTTATAATGACCTTTGAATTCAAAGAGATTTTCTTTATTCACTTTATACTGTATCAATTTTATTTGTACATGTTTGCATATGTATATGTATACTAGACATATGTAAGAGTTCCATTAGGGTACCATGTCTATTGCTTTTTCTCCTCAACATTGAAGATAGTGTTGCAGATCTCAGCAATAAGTTACTGTCTATTGATTAACATCATAAAGAAAAAAAATATCCTGTAAGATAATTTCTAAAACTTTTTGTTTTGAAAGAATTTCAGTCACACACTGTGACCTTTCTGTGATCAAGAGAGAGTTCTAACTGTTTGAATCTCCTTAGGAGTCTATTGGTTTAAATGTCAGTGTTTACTCATTCCCATAATACTGGCTGTTCTCACCCCTTTTCCAGTGCTGCATATACTTTACATTATATAACATACTTTGCAAAGGTACTTTGCTTTTCCAGTTAAATATCTAACATTATCTCATTCGAAGTGTTCTGCAAATAAGGTATTCTCTCATTTTACCAAAAAAAAAAAAAAAAAGGCCTGGAAATAAATATATATATACACACAAATAATGGATAGAATAATGTTAATGTGAAAAAATGGCAGTTTTTATGTATGAGAAGTGGCATTGTAATATTTACATTTTAATGGATCCATCTCTGTTTTGGGCTTCCCTGGTGGCTCAGATGGTAAGGAATCTGCCTGCAATGTGGGAGACCTAGGTTCTATCCCTGGGTGGGGAAGATCTCCTAGAGGAGGAAATGACAACCCACTCCAGTATTCTTGCCTGGAGAATCCCCATGGACAGAGGAGTCTGGTGGGCTAAGTTCATGGGGTTGCAGAATTGTACACAACTCAGTTAACTAAGTACAGCTCTGCTTTATTAGTCACTGATGAATTAAATTATAGCACTAGAATTATCTGCTATCTGCCTCCTATTAACCAAGATATTTCCTTATCTTTTAAAGTTTTAGATTATTGGTTTTCTGTTTAACATGATAACATGCTTCAGTGGGAATCATTATTTGAATCAACTTTAATTTTAAGAGAGTAATCATTTAAAAACCCTAAAAGGACACACATTTACTAATTGCTAAATTTGAAATTAAATGAAATACAATAATTAATATAGTAATTTGTTTTACCAAAGTGATTCTTGAAATAAAAGTTTTTCCTGCAATTTCTGGGCATGTATTTGGCAATTGTAGAAAATGTGTTATTGACCAAACAGGGTATAGTGTAGTGTTTGCTTTATTTGTAATGATACATGATTTCTCAATTCTCAAAGGATATCTGCTACATACAAGGTAAAGCTTAGTGGATGCTCTAGCAAGTATTATACACATATTATCCATCTCATCATAAATGTGTCATCCATGGTATAAGTAATTATTGTTAAATTGGAAGGTCCTCCCACCCACCACATTATTAGTCAGAAGGAGCTGAATTTGGCCAAGTAGGATAACCTTTCAGTTCCAATACTGGTTCTTTAACCCCAGTCACTTGGAGGTAACCACAATCTGACTGGTAATGCAACTGAAGTGAGTCAGCCGGAAATAAGTCATTCTTGAATTTTTGAATGATAATTGTTTTCTTTAACTATAAATAGTTATTCTGATATATTGAATGTTTTAAATGACATTTTAAACACATATAATGTTAAAATATACTTCGAATAATACTTTCTGCTGAACATTTCAGTTCAGTTTAGTCACTCAGTTGTGTCTGACTCTTTGCGACCCCATGAACCGCAGCACACCAGGCCTCCCTGTCCATCTCCAACTCCTGGAGTCCACCCAAACCGATGTCCATTGAATCGGTGATGCCATCCAACCTCTGTTGTCCCCTTTTCCTCCTGCCCTCAATCTTTCCCAGCATCAGGATTTTTTCAAATGAGTCAACTCGAGATCAGGTGGCCAAAATATTAGAGTTTCAATCAGTCCTTCCAGTGAACAGCCAGGACTGATCTCCTTTAGGATGGACTGATTGGGTCTCCTTGCAGTTCAAAGGACTCTCAAGAGTCTTCTCCAACACTAACCATAGTTCAAGAATATCAATTCTTTGGTACTCAGCTTTATTTATGGTCTAATTCTCACATCCATACATGACCACTGGAAAAACCATACCCTTGACTAGGCGAACCTTTGTTGGCAAAGTAATATCTCTGCTTTTTAATATGCTGTCTAGGTTGGTCATAACTTTCCTTCCAAGGAATAAGCATCTTTTAATTTCATGGCTGCAATCACCATTTGCAGTGATTTTGGAGCACAGAAAAATAAAGTCAGCCACTGTTTCCTCATCTATTTGCCATGAAGTGATGGGATCGGATGCCATGATCTTAGTTTTCTGAATGTTGAGCTTTAAGCCAACTTTTCATTCTCCTCTTTCACTTTCATCAAGAGGCCCTTTAGTTCTTCCCTTTCTGCCATAAGGGTGGTATCATCTGCGTATCTGAGGTTATTGGTATTTCTCCCAGCAATCTTGATTCCACTTGTGTTTCCTCCAGCCCAGAGTTTCTCATGATGTACTCTGCATATAAGTTAAATAAGCAGGGTGACAATATATAGCTTTAACCTACTCCTTTATTTGGAACCAGTTTGTTGTTCCATGTCCAGTTCTAACTGTTGCCTCCTGACCTGCATACAGGTTTCTCAAGAGGCAGGTCAGGTGGTCTGGTATTCCCATCTCTGAACAAGGAGCACTGAATAGTCTATTTATTGATTTCAGCCACATTAAATATTTACTATTTAGAAAATGTAAGTAAGCTGTTATTAATGTTTGCATTTCTGATTCCAACAAGATTTCTAGTACCCTTCTTTCAAGCAACTGAATTAGTTTAATTGATGGATATTCTGATTTTGGAAGTCACCCAAACAGGGCGATTTCAGCTGTATTTCTCTGTGATGTAGAATTTTGTCACTGTTCTGTAACCACAATGAAATCCATGAATAATACATCTGTGAAAGCAACAGTCATCTGTCACCCTCAACTTCAAAATTTTATGTTGTTAAGTGAAGTCACTCAGTCTTGTCCAACACTTTGTGACCCCGAGGACTGTAGCCCACCAGGCTTCTCCATCCATGGAATTTTCCAGGCAAGAATACTGGAGTGGGTTGCCATTTTCTTCTCCAAGGGATAATCCTGACCCAGGGATCAAACCCAGTCTCCTGCATTGCAGGCAGACGCTTAAACATCTGAGCCACCAGGGGAGTCCCTGGTGTAGTATGTTGCTAAAATATACATCAATTGATATATATTTTTAAAATATACATCAATTCAGTTTACTGAATATACAAATTGCAATTTTGAATTTGTAAACATTAATATATGCTATTAAAATGCCACTTTGACTGGATATTTAATGGACTGAACAAAGATTTCCACTGCTATCAGTTTGGTCACTGCTTGGTGATAATCATGATGGTATGATCACCAACCTAGAGCCAGACATCCTGGAATGCAAAGTCAAATGGGCCTTAGGAAGCATCACTACAAACAAAGCTAGTGGAGGTGATGGAATTCCAGTTGAGCTATTTCAAGTCCTAAAAGATGATGTGTGAAAGTGCTTCACTCAATATGCCAGCAAATTTGGAAAACTCAGCAGTGGCCACAAGTCTGGAAAAGGTCAGTTTTCATTCCAGTTCCAAAGAAAGGCAATGCCAAAGAATGTTCAAGCCACTGCATAACTGCAATCATCTCACATGCTAGTAAAGTAATGCTCAAAATTCTCTAAGCCAGGCTTCAACAGTATGTGAACCATGAATTTCTAGATGTTCAAGCTAGATTTAGAAAAGGCAGAGGAACCAGAGATCAAAGCTGCCAACATCCACTGGATCGTTGAAAAGGCAAGTGAGTTCCAGAAAAACATCTGCTTTATTCACTATGTGAAAGCCTTTGTGTGGACCACAACAAACTGTGGAAAATTCTGAAAGAGATGGGAATACTAGACCACCCGACCTGCCTCTTAGGAAATCTGTATGCAGGTCAGGAAGCAGCAGTTAGAACTGGATATGGAACAACAGATTGGTTCCAAATCAGGAAAGGAGTAAGTCAAGGTTGTATATGTCATCCTTCTTATTCCACTTATATGCAGAGTACATCGTGAGGAACTGGATGAAGCACAAGCTGGAATCAAGATCACAAAGAGTCAGACAGGACTGAGCAACTGAACTGAACTGATGGTTTAAATTTCCTCGGGGCTGGGTGCAGGGGAGGGGAGTGGTGGTGGAAAGGTATAGATCCACAGTGTGTTTTTGCAAACTGAAAGGATCTTCAGCATTTACACTAATATGTTTCAATTATAGGTAAAAAAAGAATGTTGCTCTTGTTTCCCAGACTTTTCTAAGTGCTCCCAAATAATCTGGTTCCTTGGAGATATCAATTTTCTGAAATATCTCACAGTTTCCTTTTTTCTAGGGGTTTTAGCCAAGTTTGGTGGAGAAGGCAATGGCGCCCCACTCCAGTACTCTTGCTTGGAAAATCCCATGGATGGAGGAGCCTGATAGGCTGCAGTCCATGGGGTTGCTAAGAGTTGGACACAACTGAGCGACTTCATTTTCACTTTTCACTTTCCTGCATTGGAGAAGGAAGTGGCAACCCACTCCAGTGTTCTTGCCTGGAAAATCCCAGAGACGGGGGAGCCTGGTGGGCTGCCATCTATGGGGTCACACAGAGTCGAACACGACTGAAGTGACAGCAGCAGCAGCAGCAGCCCGGTTTGGAGTGGTAGAGTTTAGCACCACTGCTCGAAGAAAATGTTGGCTGCTGACTAGCAATTGCATTGTGAATTTGTTCCCTGGAGGAAGATTGTGAAAAAATAGGAGAAGTGAAATAGAGAGAAATAAAATTGGTATGGAGGAAAATGGCTAAAGCAGGAGTAGATGACCCTGAGGGCAAAAACGGCATTTTTTTTTTTAATACCTGGTATCCTGAGAAAGCAGGAAAGAGCAGCTCAGAATGATTTTTAGCATTTTGTGAAATTTCTGACAGGCAGCTTTGAGGTAGTTTCTACAGCATGAAGGGAACAGATGCAGGCTCTCATACATATTTCCTATTGAAGTAAGCAAGATTTTTAAAAGTTCTGATATTGATAACACACAGCAGCTTTATTGTTTGAACATGGTGCTTTTTTCCCCTGAAAGACTGAAACTATTTCAAATCAGGCCCAGATACTTAAAATAAAAAAGAGACCAAGGAATAAGAAACAATAACCACATATTCAAAAAGCTTTTAAAGTGGCATTTATTCCAAAATTTAAGTGATTGATAATCATTAATTTTGTAAACAACCATCTTAGACTACGACTGATTTCAGTCTTTTTATCCAGCAAAAAATTAGCTATACTTGTTGGCAGAAGGTGTGGAGACAAACGTTATGAGGCATGAGGTGCTTGTATTATTCATTCATTAGTCTTTTGAATTATCAGTTTGGTATAATATAATTGAATGTTTATCTTTTTGAACAATAATTATTATATCAGCCTAATGCAATTGCGTGTCTGTGTTACGTGTATTAAGCAGTGCAGTTGTGTCCGAATCTTTGCATCCCTACGTACTGCAACCAACCAGGCTCCCCTGTCCATGGGATTTCCTAGGCAACAATACTGGAGTGGCCATTTCCTCCTCCAGGAGATTTTCCTAACCTAGGGATCAAACCCAGTTTCTTGTGTCTCCTGCTTTGGCAGATAGGTTCTTTACCACTAGTGCCACCTGGGAAGCCCTAAAGTGTGTAGTATTTTATTTTTGCCTTTTTTTTTCTCAGAAATGATCATGGAAAATTGCAAGCATATTGTTTTCTTTATTTTGAATTTTTTTTATGAGTGGTTTATGCTTAGTGGGAGAGATAACTGCGACATGTTTAGAGTCTATTGTCTTTTACATTTGGGGATCTTTGTTGTTTCAAAATGTCCGGTTGAAATTCATGCACATTACTCCTAAAACTGAGAACACAGCTGCTTTTGCAGATACCCATGCCCTCGTTATTTTACTTATAAACCAGTTTCTATTTTGTTGAACCTAGCAGTGTTCCATATTGTGGTGGATCATTAGACAGAAAATGGTAATGGAAGTGTTGTTTTCTTGAATGAGCCAAGCACATTCATACAGTGAACGTGTTCATACTTTTTGTCAAGCCGGGACCTGAATTCTCATCAGGGCCACAGCTGAGGACCCTCTGGAGAATCTCTCACCTCCTTGTGCAAAGCAGCAAATTGACCAGTCTTGAATGTAAGTGTGAAAATGCCTCTTTCCTCCTTGACCTGTCTTACAGACTTGGGCTTACTTTTACCTGAAAATCCAGGGCTCTGAGGATAAAGACAAGATTCTTTCTCAGTCCTCTAAGACCCTCTGTAGCCTCTCTCACCAGGTGCCCTGTGCACCATACCTCCCTGAGCAGCCAGGTTTCTGGTCCCATGGGCCTGTTTTCTGCCCCTTGACAATGTCTTACTCCTTCCTGCCTTGGATCTTAGAAATCCTGCAACCCCCACCCCACCCTGCAAACAGCTCTTTTCCATCCTTCAGAACTCAGACTAAAAAGCTTAGCCTTCTCCTGACCCCAGAAAAGATTAATACCTACTTTGTGCTATCCTCCAATATCTTGTGCTATATTCCTTTGTAGCATTTATCATATTACAATTGTAATTAATTTTATTATTGGTACTTCAGTATCTACCAGCCCCGATCAAATGTATGTTCTGGGTAGACATGTGGAACTGTGCCATGAACACAGAAGATATGCAGTAAATACTGTTCAAACAAATGAATTCAGATCCATAAATATGGATAATATATATAATGCATAATGTGTCATATAAATTATAAAACAATTCTTTTGAGGTCTTATACATGATTGCTTTAGAGTTTGATGTAAGGCAAAAGTAGCACAGTCTAGAAATATAGCAATAAATTACTGTTTTTTTGAAATTCTGAACATTTTTCAGTACTTCCCAACTCTGGCTCATTTCTAGTCACAAGCACAGGGTTTTGATGAGCAGTGTAGAGCAAAATGCCCACTAGAGTATGCTTTATACTCCTGAAAACTACTGATGATCAATTAAATATGCTTTTCTGCCATATTTCTGCAAAAAAAAATATGATCTTCTGCCACAGTAGATATAGTGCTTTAAATATAGGGTTTAAGAACATTTTGAAAAAGTACCTGTTTCCTAGGATTCAGGTGCTGAGATACTCTCATATACAAAATCATTTTTTATAACAAACATTCAGTTCAGTTCAGTTCAGTCGCTCAGTTGTGTCTGACTCTTTGCGACCCCATGAATCGCAGCTCTCCAGGCCTCCCTGTCCATCACCAACTCCCAGAGTTCACTCAGACTCACGTCCATCGAGTCAGTGATGCCATCCAGCCATCTCATCCTCTGTTGTCCCCTTCTCCTCCTGCCCCCAACTCCTCCCAGCATCAGGATCTTTTCCAATGAGTCAACTCTTCCCATGAGGTGGCCAAAGTATTGGAGTTTCAGCTTTAGCATCATTCCTTCCAAAGAACACCCAGAACTGATCTCCTTTAGTTTTAGTAATAACTGTGGATCCAGACATAGGAGCATTCCTGCTGGGATAAATTGGCTCATACAACTTTCAGGGCCCAGGTGGGCTATTTTGAAAATAGACATATTCATCAAGTGAAAAAGCATTTCTGTCAGGATATCTTGGCCTCTTCATATGCTTCTGATCTCTTTCTGAATCAATACATATATTGATTGACACATATCAATATACATATTGAATACATATATAGGCTTCCTCTCACCTTTTGTGTTTTTTTTCATACTCCTAAGTATTCATTGAAACCATAGATTAAAGATAAGTAAGTAATCTTATCTTAAGACTAAATAATCTTGAGACTCAAGTAGTCTTCCTGAGACTAAAATCATTGGCATTTCTTCTGAAAAGACTAAAACTCTGTGTGTGTGTGTGTGTGTGTGTGTGTGTATCTTACAGAGGGCTTTGTGTTTCAGAGTTGGAGCAACCTCAGGGCTTTGTTTTAGCCATGACCTTGTTATAAGCCTTCAGCTATCTTGTTGCAAGGTTTTGAGTGTGGACACAGTTATGATGATGTAGCTTTTTGATAAAAGGGTGTTTTCCTCAGGATACATTTATCCTTTTCTGTTTTTACTGCTAACTAACATGACATTCTTATAACATCTTTATTAATGGTTTCTCATGATTTGTAATAAACCTTTTAATTTTAGGTTTTTATAGAATACCTAATTGCAAAGATAGTCCAGAGAGTTCTTATATATCTCTCACCTAGTTTCCCCTAATGATAACATCTTTCATTACCAAGATATATTTGTCAGAATTAGGAAATTAATGTGCTTCTTCATATTTTAGAAAGTACACTATATAGTAATTGATTTATACCAGTCTATGCTCCATCAACACACACACGCACACACACGTATTTATACACACACCTGGATAATGGAGATAAGGAGGAAAACTAATGTGAACAAAAGGTGAGATTAGTGAGAATAGAGTTATTGCTGTTTAATTGCCAGGTCATGTACGACTCTTGTGACCTCATGGACTGTAGCCCACCAGACTCTTTTGTCCACGGGGTTTCCCAGGCTGGAGTGGGTTGCCATTTGCTTCTCTAGGGGATCTTCCTGATGGAAACATCAAACCTGCATCTCCTATATTGACAGGCAGATTCTTTACCACTGAGCCACCTGGGAAGCCCTATCCATGTTACTCATAGATCATTCACACATAGCACATCACGTTGGCTTTATACTGTTTTTCACTTCTGAAAATCATTTAATTAAATGCAGTCATGTGTTATTGGAAAGACATCAAGATAGGAGTGAGAACCTATTTCTAATCATGAAATTACTAACTCGTTGGCCTTCAACATTTTACTTGCTCTTTGCATTTCAGTCTCCTCATCTGTGAAATGGAGAGTTTAAACAGGACCTCTAAAGCATGTGTTGGCTTTATAGACAGAGGATTTGGTAATCATTTCTTTGATGATCAGGTACAGTCACTCTTCAGTGTCCTGTCAGGCTGTGGAATAAGTCAGGCCAAATCATGAGTTTCTGTAACGAGTTTCTGTAGCAATCCTTAGACCTTTGTGATCATTGTGGGAGCAAAAGTCTAGACCAGAGGGAACAAACTCAAATGGATGATGTTATCTCGCAGATACAGAACTGAGTGAAAAGGTAGGAGGTAAGGGGGCTGATGACTTGAAGAGCCCGTTCTCTTCCTAATGTGCAGCTGTTACTCAGCTTCCAAGGCCTGTGTCCCAGAAGAACATCTTTTGACCTTTCAAAGGAAGCCACATAAATAGCTTTTCACTGAACTCTCATCGTCTTTATTTGCAACTAATTCAATTTAAAGAACCAACTCTTAAATATTCAGTGGTCTGGAACTTATCCAGCGGATGCCACTTTGTGATTTCTGTTCCTATTTCTGTAGCTTTCCGACATTTTTGCCCATTTCAACATAATAAATGCCTGTTTCTTCACAACCCAGTACACATTTGTGTGTGAGTGTGTGTTACATGTGTATGTGAAACTAAAATTAAAAAATAGAATGACAATCATAATACAATTATATTTTCAATTTTATTCAATATGACGTGTTTTCTATAGTTTTATATTTCACTTCTTGAAAAAAAGTAGTCACACAGAGACTGATTGAGTACAAGACCTACCAATTGGTTGATTTCCTAGTTACTGCTCCTTTTCAGAAATCTAGAAGGTAGTACTCCTGATGGCTGTATGTGATTTTCCCACCCAGAGATCTGATATCTGAAGTATCTCAGAGGTGTTTCCTCAGCTTGAAGTCTTGAGGAGAGTATGAATGTATTGGTTGCTGGAAATTTGATGTTTCCAAGTAAACTTTAAGAAGAAGGCAATGTTGAGCAGAGAGGATTGGAGAGAGGGAACAGAGAGGGGTTTATTTAGGAACCCTAAACTGAACATTGCATGTCTTTTTCGTTGATGAGATAATTTTCTTCCTTTTAATTGCTTACATGTGGCATGTCTTTATGTTTGTTCATATGCACACAAATGTATCCATAAACATCTTTGTCTCTTCCAAATGTTTTAGTTACTTTTCTGGCAAATAAAAATTAATTTCATTAGATAATCAGTATATATGGCATTTTATATTGTATTCTGTCCATGAGGTTTATAGTTTGATTATACTCTTTATTTGGAGTGAATCAGTGTTTTCTGCCTAATGTGAAACTCATTGGTAGGGTATCTTTCAACCCTAACACCTTATAATTATATAGTTGACAACTTATATATGGCATGGCTTCCATAATGTCATAAAGTGGGGTGAAAAATCTTACCTTACACTTCTTATACTATAAGTCAATGAAGCTTAATTTTGGGAGAAAATATTGGCCAAAAAATATAAAAATAAGATGTCTTATAGTTCTTTCTAAATTATATCCTTTAAAAAGTTGCTGCATGATATATAATTAATAGTGGAGAAATGTCCTAAAAGCATATATTTTGTCAATGAATCATTAAATATCAAGACCATGTTAGACTACTTGTAATGAATAATTTGCCTCATTAGAAAGAAAATAAAAAGACACTGGGTACTACAGATTTTCTTTTTTTAGATCTTACACATCCATTTTCCCCTCAATTTCCAAATATAAGTGGAAGGAAAATATCATCCTCAAACAATTTGAAAAGTAAGATGTGTTCTTATCAATTTCCTTTTGGGTACTTTAATATACACTTGAAGTTCTGTTTCCTTTTGATCTCAACAATGTAGTTCAATGAAGACATAGTCTTCTTCAACTGAGATAGATCGGTACCAGCTTTGCCATATAGGTGCTTTCCATATATTACTCTCAGAGCACTACAAGGAGTATTTTTATCGTTTCCATTTTATAAGTGCAAAAGCTGAAATTTAAAATGTTGTAACACAGTTCTAGAGTCCATGTTCTTAACGCTTTATCCATATTTGGTATCAAAAATATTTATTTGCAAGGCTGTCAATATTTGTCATCATACTCCCTAAAATATAGAGATATTTGGTGGCTCAGACTGTAAAGAATCAACCTGCAAAGCAGGAAACCCTGGGTTGGGAATATCCCCTAGAGAAGAGAATGGCAATCCACTCCAGTATTCTTGCTCACAGACAGAGAAGCCTGGTGGACTGCAGTCCATGGGGTCACAAAGAGTCAGACACAAATAAGTAACTAACACCTTCACTTTCAATCATATAGCTATGGCTAGTATTCACTCAGTGATAAATGATAAAGATGTACTTGTTGGATTGTGAAATTACTGAAATGTTTTCCTTTGAAAGATAATTATTAATCTGACCTTGTCTCCCTGCCCTCTCCCCTAGAGCCAGAGCTTTCCCCAGTATATCAACAGGTCCACCCCCATTCAGAAGTGAAAAGATTATTGCTTGACACAGCAGGAGCTGGCAGAAGCCTGTTCTAGTACACAAGCCCAGGCTTTTATCCACAAGCCCTATCTACTTATCAGTGTTGTAACTTGTGCAACAGTTGCTATTATTGGTCAACTGTCATTGCCTGATCTGCTGAATCAAAAGCACACCATGGGAGGTGACCAATGATTTGACCAGAGATGTCATCTCTACTCTTCTGAGTCTTGGGGATGAGCATGGAAATCCAATCATCTCAATGAAGGGGCCTTAGATGTTTCTAAAGAGTTTAAACTATTATCGTTTTCAAAGACTGCCAAAAAGACTCCCAGATCACTGAGTCCTCTTAATTCCTGGGACAATACACCTCATTTCCCCCAGAAAAGACAGGGGAACAATATGGAAATTCTTGGGATATAATTTTAGTTGCCAAGTGAGGCAGAAAACAGAAGAAAAGAAAGAATTAGTCATTTAGTCCTGTTCAGCTCTTTGTGACCCGATAAACTGTAGCCCACCAGGCTCCTCTGTCCTTGGAATTCTACAGGTTGAGAATACTGGAGTGAGTAGCCATTCCCTTATCCAGGGGATCTTCCCCACCCAGGCATCAAACCCTAGTTCTCCTGCACTGTAGGCAGATTCTTTACTGTCTGAGCCACCAAGGAAGTCCTGAATATTTCACAAAATCCCATCCATCCATCATGGTCTGCCTCAGCAGGTGACAGAGCCTCCCTCTAAACTCAGAGGCTCTGGCAGCCTGTCCTGAGAAGAAAAATGTAAGATCTGGGGACTCTCCTATCTGTGATTTTTTTAAAACCTAGACTAGTATTTGTAGATATGCCTCTTTGGGAAGGTAGATCATCGTCATTATGATGCAATTTTCATTTTGTACAATACTGATTTATCTTTTGGCATTATCTATAAGAACATACAGTCAAGAAGCAACAGTTAGAACTGGACATGGAACAACAGACTGCTTCCAAATTGTGACAAGAGTATGTCAAGGCTGTATACTGTCACCCTGCTTATTTAATTCATATGCAGAGTACATCGTGAGAAATGCTGGGCTGGATGAAGCACAAGCTGGAATCTAGATTGCCAGAAGAAATATCAGTAACCTCAGATATGCAGATGACACCACCCTTATGGCAGAAAGCAAAGAAAAACTAAAGAGTCTCTTGGTGAAGCTGAAAGTGGAAAGTGAAAAAGTTGGCTTACAACTCAACATTCAGAAAACTAAGATCATGGCATCTGGTCCCATCACTCCATGGCAAATAGATGGGAAACAATGGAAACAGTGAGATAATTATTTTGAGGGATTTCAAAATCACTGCAGATGGTGACTGCAGCCATGAAATGAAAAAACACTTGCTTCTTGGAAGAAAAGTTATGACCAACCTAGATAGCATATTCAAAAGCAGAGACATTACTTTGCCAACAAGGTCTGTCTATTCAAACCTTTGGTTTTTCTAGTAGTCATGTATGGATGTTAGAGTTGAACTGTAAAGAAAGCTGAGTCCCAAAGAATTGATGCTTTTGAACTGTGGTGTTGGAGAAGACTCTTGAGAGTCCCTTGGACTGCAAGGAGATCCTTCCAGTCCCTCCTAAAAGAAAACAGTCTGAATATTCATTGGAAGGGCTGATGCTAAAGCTGAAACTCTAATACTTTGCCCGTCTGATTTGAAGAGCTGAAGTGAAATGAAGTCGCTCAGTCGTGTACGACTCTTCTGACCCTGTGGAGTGTAGCCTACCAGGCTCCTCCATCTATGGGATTTTCCAGGCAAGAGTACTGGATTGGGTTACCATTTCCTTCTCCAGAGGATCTTCCCCACCCAGGGATCAAACCCGGGTCTCCCGCATTGTAGGCAGACGCTTTACTGAGCTGACTCATTTGAAAAGACCCTGATGCTGGAAAAGATTGAAGGCAGGAGGAGAAGTGGACAATGGAGGATGAGAAGGTTGGATGGCATCACTTACCCAATGGACATGAGTTTGAATAAACTCTGGGAGTTGGTGATGGACAAGAAAGCCTGACGTACTGCAGTCCATGGAGTTGCAAAGAGTCGGACATGACAGTGACTGAATTGAACTGAATTGATAAGAATATAATTGATCAAAAAAAAAAAAAAAAAAGGTTCTTCCTTTCCGGCCCAGGCTGTTTGAAGAGCAGAATGTCAGTCACTGAAATGAGCAAAGTAGTCAATTATTTGAAATGTTTAAAAATTTCTGCAACAATTATGAATTCTCTTGTGCTATGAGACTTACACTCAAAAAAGGGAAAAGATATGACTATCTATGGGGATATGTTTTTTGTCATTGTTCAGTCACTCAGTCGTGTCTGACAATTTCCAACGTCATGGACTGCAGCATACCGGGTTTCCCTGTCCTTCAATATCATGGTAATCCAAGCCTATGCCCCAATCAGTAATGCTGAAGAAGCTGAAGTTGAATGGTTCTATGAAGACCTACAAGATCTTTTAGAACTAACACCCAAAAAACATGTCCTTTTCATTATAGGGGACTGGAATGCAAAAGTAGGAAGTCAACTAACGACTGGAGTAACAGGCAAATTTGGCCTTGGAGTACAGAATAAAGCAGGGCAAAGTCTAATAGTGTTTTGCCAAGAGAATGCACTGGTCACAGCAAACACCCTCTTCCAACAACACAAGCGAAGACTCTACACATGGACATCACCAGATGGTCAACACCAAAATTAGATTGAATATATTCTTTGCAGCCAAAGATGGAGAAGCTCTGTAAGGTCAACAAAAACAAGACCAGGAGCTGACTGTGGCTCAGATCATGAACTCCTTATTGCCAAATTCAGACTTAAATTGAATAAAATAGGGAAAACCACTAGACCATTCAGGTATGACCTAAATCAAATCCCTTATGATTATACAGTGGAAGTGAGAAATAGATTTAAGGGACTAGATCTGATAAAGTGCCATGATAGATGGAGGTTCATGACATTGTACAGAAGACAGGGATCAAGACCATCCCTATGGAAAAGAAATGCAAAAAAAAAAAAAAAAAAAA
>SJYC01023650.1:0-40667 GCA_006408675.1 Madoqua kirkii
TACCAGACCATCTGACCTGCCTCTTGAGAAATCTGTTTGCAGGTCAGGAAGTGACAGTTAACACTGAACATGAAATAACAGACTGGTTCCAAACTAGGAAAGGAGTACATCAAGGCTGTATATTGTCCTCTTGCTTATTTAACTTCTGTGCAGAGTACATCATGAGAAATGCTGCTGGAATCAAGATTGCTGGGAGAAGTATCAATAACCTCGTATATGCAGATGACACCACCCTTATGGCAGAAAGTGAAGAAGAGCTAAATGGCCTCTTGATGAACACGAAAGAGGAGAGTGAAATTGCTGGCTTAAAACTCAACATTCAGAAAGCTAAGATCATGGCATCCGGTCCCATCACTTCATGGGAAATAGATGAGGAAACAGTGGAGAAAGAGAGGCATACTTTATTTTTTGGGGCTCCAAAATCACTGCAAATGGTGATTGTAACCATGAAATTAAAAGACGCTTACCTCTTGGAAGGAAAGTTATGACCAATCTGGAGAGCATATTAAAAAGCAGAGACATTACTTTGCTGACAACAGTCCATCTAGTCAAAGCTATTGGTTTTTCCAGTAGTCATGTATGGATGTGAGAGTTGAATGGTGAAGAAAGCTGAGTGCAGAAGATTTTATGCTTTTAAACTGTGGTGTTGGAGAAGACTCTTGAGAGTCCTTGGACTGCAAGGAGATCCAACCTGTCCATCCTAAAGAGGATCAGTCTTGGGTGTTCATTTGAAGTACTGATGTTGAAGCTGAAACTCCAATACTTTGTCCACTTGATGTGAAGAGCTGACTCATTTAAAAAGACCCTGATGCTAGGAAAAACTGAGGGCAGGGGGAGAAGGGGACGATAGAGGCTGAGATGTTTGGATGGTATCACTGACTCTATGGACATGATTTTGGGTAAACTCCGTGAGTTGGTGATGGACAGGGAGGCCTGGTGTGATGCAGTCAATGTAGTCGCAAAGAGTCAGACACGACTGAGCGACTGAACTGAACTGAACTGATACATGTTATCTTTCATGGATTGATTTTAACATCCTGATTCATCTGACTTATTACTGGCCAAGAGGTGACTAAAAAATTAAGCAACAGACAGTGATATAAACAGCTGCATGACCGCCATGCTTTTTGCGTTTAGTTAAATTACACAAATTAGCTTCTAGTGTACTGAACCAAGTTTAAATGCACTGATATCTGAGTGCTGAAAAGGTACGGAGTTGGTGTAAAAAAAAAAAGAACTGAAAAAACTAGGTACTCTCTTTGTCTCTCTCTCTCCCACATACACACACACATTCATGTATGCTCCAATACACATCTGTTTCTTAAAAAGAAATAACAAATAATAATAAAGCTAAATTACCCTTCTAGAAGAGTGTGTATTAACATTTTCCTGATATTTCCAGGTTGCCTAAACTTGTATATTTTTCCACTTTTATTCTTTAAAAGATAAATTTGTTAGAATGATCTTCCTAGAACATAAATTCCAACATGTACTCCCAATATTAAAAGCTGAAAGTGACTCTCTGTGGTCTACCCCATAAATGAAATTACAGTCTGAGTTTTAAGACACTTCTTAATATCTGATCTTTGTCCTTAACGTCCTCACTATTTTTTCATCTTCTGTAAGAGTCAAGCAGGCTTCTTCCTGTTCCTTCATAGTAGCTAGTGTTTTCTCTGTTACTGTGGTCTGAAACCACCTCTTTTAATCCACATCCATTACGTGTTTTGCTGATCACTGGATCCTGTACCCCAGGTCCACCCTGAGACCTGTTCTGGCTGCGTCACCTTCAGTGAACTGTCTTCCTGATATCCCTGTGTTACTGCTGCCATTTTTCACTTCCCTCAGATTTCTCTCAGCTTATTAGTTATTCAGCTAGACTCTGAACTTTTCGAGAGGAGTAATCACAATCTGTATGTCTTTGTATTTCTGTAGCATCTCATATGTATAAAGATTCTGAATACACACTTGGTGATTCTGACATTATCAGTAATGAATTAGAGGTCAAGGCAGTTCATGGCTAAAGTAGCTAGGATGCAACATTGGTCCAATTAATTAAGTTTCAAAACCAGTAAACGTTATTGTGTCCATGGATACACGTTTGTATTGCCCTAACTTTTGGTTCATCTGCAAATTAATTATTTCAGCAAATGCTTATGAAGCATCTACTATGCATAGGGATGCTGTTAGGCTATTAGGGATACAATGTTGAATTAAAAGAGAGGAGTTCCTGCTCTTTTGGAGTTTATATTCTACCCTGAGGGACTAAAACTATATAACACCTCATAGAAATGGACAGTTGCAACACTCTTCAGCCCTGGAAAGGATACTTATGGGGACTTGGCAAAAATTAGAACAAAGTTTCTTGGAGAGGAAAGTAAAGAATGAACACACATTAACTAAGTGATGATAAGGAGGTCTGACTGTGCTGGGCAGAGAGAATGCCATTCATAAAAGCGTTCTCGTGAACGTGAGATATTACATGGCATTTTCTGTGCTATCTTATCTGTCCCCATCACTGGAAAAGCACCTTCAAACCTACAGTCCTCTGTCACTGCTTACTCAAGACATTATACAATTTGTTGGGAAATTACAGATGTAGTAATTAGGTTTGAATATTTTGTATCTCAATTTTTCTAAGAGGGTCTGTAGAACAAAAAGTTATTTGATTATACTGAAAATGGAAAGGAACAGAAAAAGTGTTAAAATATGGGTTTATTTTACAGGCACAAAATATAAGAAGTTTCTGGATTTGGTGAGTAGCTAAAGGGTTTAGGTGAGTTACCAAAGAGGTAAATAAAGAGGTTTTAGAAAGCAGCTCTGCTTCTCTTCCAGTCTCATGAGAACAAGAACTGTTCCAGTACCCTCTGTGTTGATTAGGATTGATAGGAGTGAGTGGACCTCAATATATGTGGTAAACATAGGTGTTTGCAAGTGTATCATCTCTGAGTCAAACAAGTCTGGTTTTAAATCCTGGTGCTGCTATTCAGAGGGTGATTTCTCTATCAGTGAAAATAGAAACACTATTAAGAGGATGAACTGTGTTAATACCTGTGCAAGTGCCCAGCATGATAGATGAACACAGATGCTTCTTTTATTTTATCCCTCTTTCTGTTCTTATCCTCACTCCTTTTTTTCCCTTGTCATTCATTAACATATTTTTTAAAACACAATACAGCCTAAAGGAGGGAAAGACCCAACTTGGCAGATGCCTTGATTGTTTCAAATCTTCACTGCTTTTCATTAGCCTTCAATATTGTGTTTATTCAGGGAGGCTGCATTAAGATTTGACTTTTCGAATCAGATGAACTTGGGTTAAATTGCTGGCTCTCAGGCTTACCAGCTGTGTGACTGTTGTCCAGTTATTTAACTTCGCTTTGGATTCAGATTCATCCTCTATGAAGTGTGGATAATAAGTACTCCTTCATCAAGTTATTCTCTTAGTAATCATGAGTGCATGACAATGCATGCTAGCTTCTCCTGTCAAACTGAAAGTGAAGCTGTATCAAATGTTACTGTGCCGTAAACCAAGAATTTTCTACCCATAGCCAGTGCTTCCTTTGCTGAAACGTAAGACCTGTGCATTCTTCTGAGGGTAGTGTAGTAAAGTAAAGTAGCTCAGTCGTGTCCGACTGTTTGTACTGTTTGTTACTCGCTCAGTAGTGTCTGACTCTTTGCAACCCAATGTGCTGTAGCCCCCCAGCCTCCTCTGTCCATGGGATTCTCCAGGCAAGAATACTGGAGTGGATTGCTGTTCCATTCTCCATCTTGTGAGGGTAGGATATGATAAATGTGTAACAGAAATTGCTGTTGGATGTGGACCCAGTGTTGGTGCAGGAGTATGGAGAGAAACATTAGCCACACTGGAAAAGTTGCCTGAATCACCCAGGGGAAGATACCAGTGAATTCTCTGACTTGGTAGGACAGGTTCTCATCTGCTAGCATTGTGCTTTATTTAGCAAGTATTGGGGTCACAAAGAGTTGGACACGACTTAGCAACTGAATAGCAACACCGTTTGATTGGATGGATAAATGAAAATGTCCACCAAGAGCTCAGTGCAGGATGTCCAGAGCATTTCATGGATTTATCCCCCTTTTGTAGAAACCAGAGGAAAACTTTTCTGCTGATGGAGCCACAAACAAAAATGAGACTCAGACATCCCATCAGATCCCAGTCCCCTGTGACATTCGTAGACTAAAAGTGGCATGTGGCCTTCACAGTAGTGGCCTTCTATACAACAGGTATACTGTTTTGATAGGAGCATCTGAATTATGCTGATTTGAAACTCAGTTTGTGTCTTCCAGAAACCGCTGGTGGTTCCTTTCATTACCATGACTGCAGATATCGTCAGGGGAATGAGTGGTAAACACTTCTTTTCTCAGCCTCATTATATTGCTTCAGGTGACTGCTGTGGGAACTAGATGCTTTATTTTTTTATTGATAGTCATTGATTATGACATTAAAATGATCTACAAAATACAGAAGAATTATAACCAAATGATAGGTATATATGTGCTTTGGGGAAATCACATTGATATCTGGAATATAGCTGAATCAAATGAAAGAAGGAGGCATAGAGTGAAACATGATATTTATAATTTTACCATTCAGAATCCATGTCATTTATATCACTTAAACTTGAAAGTGCAAAATGTATTTTCTGGTCACATGTGAATTATTCCTATCTTGTCCTACAAAACTGTTCCAGTTTCTTTTTTATGTTAGAAAGAGTTTTAGGAAATTCTTGCCATTCAGAAGCTATATTTTATATATAAAACAAAGCCTTTTTTCTTGACCTTGGACTATGCTTGTGGAAATAAATCACGTGCAAATTTGTTCTGCAACTTTCTGAGCTTAGACAAAATGTATCTTACAGTAATGAAAATTTTGCAGAAGAATCTTTAATAAATTATCAGGATTATAGTTTTATTTCCATAGCATGTCATGCCTTAGGAAGTTCTTTAGCACTCATTTCCTATTGATTTTTACAGTCATCCACTGCATATTGATAGTGAAAGGAAGATCAGAATTCAAATAAGGAGACTGAATTACTGAGCTTGCCTTCTTAACTAGCCAGCTTCATGATATTAACTAAATATTTTCAGTGCTCTGAGGTCACACATTTCAGAGAATGGACCAGATGACTCTGAACTCATCTTCTCTCATTTCATAGGTAGTCAGAGATTTTAACTGGTATGTCCATGACAAATTTGACTAAGTAATTTATGTAAAAATATAATACAAAACTTTTCTGCCTCAGTTTTACTTCTATTTCCACAACATTTAGACAACATGGAGAATGAAGGTTAACAGGTTTTTATAAGTGGTAAATCATTTTCTTCCCTTTTGGTATTGTTGTTTAGTTGCTAAGTCTGTCCAACTCTTTGCAACTCCATGGACTTTTCTTTAGCACTCATTTCCTATTGATTTTTACAGTCATCCACTGCATATTGATAGTGAAAGGAAGATCAGAATTCAAATAAGGAGACTGAATTACTGAGCTTGCCTTCTTAACTAGCCAGCTTCATGATATTAACTAAATATTTTCAGTGCTCTGAGGTCACACATTTCAGAGAATGGACCAGATGACTCTGAACTCATCTTCTCTCATTTCATAGGTAGTCAGAGATTTTAACTGGTATGTCCATGACAAATTTGACTAAGTAATTTATGTAAAAATATAATACAAAACTTTTCTGCCTCAGTTTTACTTCTATTTCCACAACATTTAGACAACATGGAGAATGAAGGTTAACAGGTTTTTATAAGTGGTAAATCATTTTCTTCCCTTTTGGTATTGTTGTTTAGTTGCTAAGTCATGTCCAACTCTTTTGTGACCTCATGGACTGTAGCCTGCCAGGCTCTTCTGTCCATGGGATTTCCCAGGCAAGAGTACTGGAGTGGGGTGCCGTTTCCTTCTCCAGGGGATCTTCCCGACCCAGGGATTGAACCTGTGTCTCCTGAATTGGCAGGCGGATTCTTTACCATTGAGCCACCAGGGAAGTCCTTTCTTACCTTAGCGAAAAATGAAACATCATGCAAGGTACATACACAAGTCATTATTCTTGCAAAATTTTACATAGGCTTGTTATTAAATCATGGTTTGGGGACGTTAAAAAGATCACAATGACCAAAAAGTGAGAGTATTAGTCGCTTAGTCGTGTCTGACTCTTTCCAACCCCATGGGCTATAGCCTACCAAGCTCCTCTGTCCATGGAATTGTCCAGGCAAGAATACCAGCATGGATAGCCATTCCTTTCTCCAGAGGATCTTCCTGACCCAGAAATCAAACCCAGTCTCCTGCATTGCAGGCAGATTCTTTACTGTCTGAGCCACCAAGGAATTCCACCCATGATGACCAGAGTATTGTGTATATTCCTTATGAACAATATCATGACATTCATTAAATGTTTCCATAGTACCACTAAATAGTAAATTACATACTAGTTTCTGTGTATCATAACTTGATTTTTGTAAGGTATTTTGCAAGGGTCTCATTATGTCTTTGCTTGTGGACAGACCCTCCTTCAAATCAAGAAGCAAAGATGCTTCGAATTATGACTTACAGTTTTTCAAAGAGGGAAAGATTATGAGTAATAACTCATGCAGGCCTGCATTTCAGCAGTTTTTTGGATTTCTTGTGGAGATGCTTTATCTTTTCTGCTTTTTATTTAAATCACTTGGTCTCTTGATTTTTAAGATGACTATCACACTGCACTATCTTCATAAGGTATCTGCAAAATCATGAAATCATCACTATCTTCTGGGTTCACATTACTTTAGAGAATTTATTTTTAATGCCACACCCACAACAACTGGTGAATGTTTTCAAGAATTAGACGGCTCCAAAAAGACTCTGATGCTGGGAGGGATTGGGGGCAGGAGGAGAAGGGGACGACAGAGGATGAGATGGCTGGATGGCATCACTGACTCCATGGACGTGAGTCTGAATGAACTCCGGGAGTTAGTGAGGGACAGGGAGGCCTGGCGTGCTGCGATTCATGGGGTCGCAAAGAGTCGGACATGACTGAGCGACTGGACTGAACTGAACTTGCTATTCTTTGAAACTCTACATTCAAATGGGTGTGTGTTTCCTTTTCTCCCTTGCCTGTCACTTCTTTTCTTTTCACAGCTATTTATAAGGCCTCCTCAGACAGCCATTTTGCCTTTTTGCATTTCCTTTCGTGGGGATGGTTTTGATCCCTGCCTCCTGTGCAACGTCACGAACCTCTGTGCATGTATCTTCAGGCACTCTGTCTATCAGATCTAATCCCTTGAATCTATTCATCACTTCCACTGTATAATTGTAAGGATTTTCATTTAGGCCATACCTGGATGGTCTAGTGGTTTTTCCTACTTTCTTCAATTTAAGTCTGAATTTGGCAATAAGAAGTTCATGATCTGAGCCACAGTCAGCTTCCGGTCATGTTTTTGCTGATCATGTAGAGCTTCTCCATCTTTTGTTGCAAAGAATACAGTCAGTCTGATTTCATTATTGACCATCTTGTGATGTCCATGTCTAGAGTCTTCTGTTGTGTTGTTGGAAGAAGGTATTTGCTATGAACAGTACATTCTCTTCATGAAACTCTGTTAGCCTTTGATCTCCTTCGTTTTGTACTCTAAGGCCAAATTTGCCTGTTACTCTGGATGTTTCTTGACTTCCTACTCAGTCTGATTTCATTATTGACCATCTTGTGATGTCCATGTCTAGAGTCTTCTGTTGTGTTGTTGGAAGAAGGTATTTGCTATGAACAGTACATTCTCTTCATGAAACTCTGTTAGCCTTTGATCTCCTTCGTTTTGTACTCTAAGGCCAAATTTGCCTGTTACTCTGGATGTTTCTTGACTTCCTACTTTTGCTTTCCAGTCTCCTATATTGAAAAGGACATCTTTTTTGAGATGTTAGTTCTAGAAAGTCTTGTAGGTGTTCATGGAACCGTTCATCTTCAGATTCTTCAGCATTACTGGTTGGAGCAAGCACTTGGATTGCTGTAATATTGAGTGGTTTGCCTTGGAAATGAATAGACCGCATTCTGTCATTTTTGAGATTACATCTGAGTACTGCATTATGGACTCTTTTGTTGACCATGATGGCTACTCCATATCTTCTAAGGGATTCTTGTCCACAGTAGTAGATATAATGGTCATCTGAATTAAATTCACCCATTCTAGTACATTTTAGTTCATTGATTTCTAAAAATCTTGATGTTCAATCGTGTCATCTCCTGTTTGACCTCTTCAATTTGCCTTGCTTCATGGACCTGACATTCCAGGTTCCTATGCAATATTGCTCTTTACAGCATTGGACCTTGCTTCTATCACCAGTCACATCCCCAACTGGGTGTTTGTTTGTTTGTTTGTTTGTTTTTGCTTTGGCTCTGTCTCTTCATTCTTTCTGGAGTTATTTCTCCACTGATCTCCAGTAGCATATTGGGCACCTACTGACCTGGGGAGTTCATCTTTCAGTGTCTATCGTTTTGCCTTTTCATACAGTTCATAGGGTTCTCAAGGCAAGAATACTGAAGTGGTGGACCTTCTCCAGTGGACCACATTCTGTCAGAACTCTCCACCATGACCCATCCATCTTGGGTTGCTCCTACACAGCATGGCTCATAGTTTCATTGAGTTAGACAAGGCTGTGGTCTTATGATCAGATTGGTTAATTTTCTCTGATTGTGGTTTTCATTCTATCTGCCCTTTGATGGAGAAGTATAAGAAATAAGGTAGTGTCTAACAAATCACTCAGTAGTAATTCAATAAACGTTCTACTTTTCTTCTTGTTGAGTCTTACCAGAAGGGGCTTCTCTGGCAACATTCTAATAAATTCTGTTTTGCTTTGTCCCTTTCAATATCTTCTCCTTGGATTAGTTGAATCCATAGGAGAAATACTAACTAAATTTGCAAATGATACACAGTTGAGAGAGGATAGAAAACATATTGAAGTTTAAAATCAAATTTTTTAAATCAAGTTTCTGTAATGCTGTTTTTGAAAGGGACCAGGTGTGTAGGCATGGCTGCCAGATATGATTTTGTAGGTTTTCTTTGCAGAGTCCCACGTTGGGAGGCTACATGTCGATAATGTGTGTGCATTCTTTCAAGAGAATATGTTTTAATGTACAGCATTTGTTTATTCATTCTTTCATTTATTTGAGCCAAATTTGGCATTCATGAGATTTTGATCAGCTGGCACTATAGGGGGAAATACCAAATTTAATGTAAATGGATTTCAAATACTCAATTAATATTTTAAAAATTCAATTGTATGCAAGTAGGACGGTCAGGGTTGTGTGTGTGTGTGTGTGTGTGTGTGTGTGTGTGTTTAACAAAACTGAGTATTATAGAACTGGATGGCTTCATTAAAATTAGCTCAGTGAAGACATGATCCCATGGAATAGCAATATAGGAATTCAGGTATAAGGGGAAAAATGATAATGCAATTCAGATTGTAGCTTGGCTCTAATCTGAGAGGTAATTCTATTTCCTGAATGGGGGCAAGATTGGATGAGCATAAATAGTAGAACTAGCATTGAGTAAGGACTATGCTGCAGATCATTTGTTAGTTGTTTTCACATACACTATTTCACATAAGCCTCACAGCAGCCTAGACTTCAGTCTTCCAGTATCACCTCAACCAGAGCAACTTTACTGTTGCTCTCTGACTTGAAACTCTATAACTCAAAACTCTGTAACTTGAAAGACTGTGTTAAGTTGGGATTAGAAGGAATGGGGGCAAGATTGGATGAGCATAAATAGTAGAACTAGCATTGAGTAAGGACTATGCTGCAGATCATTTGTTAGTTGTTTTCACATACACTATTTCACATAAGCCTCACAGCAGCCTAGACTTCAGTCTTCCAGTATCACCTCAACCAGAGCAACTTTACTGTTGCTCTCTGACTTGAAACTCTATAACTCAAAACTCTGTAACTTGAAAGACTGTGTTAAGTTGGGATTAGAAGGAAGGATGTTTTTGAACTGTGGTGTTGGAGAAGACTCTTGAGAGTCCCTTGGACTGCAAGGAGATCAAATCAGTTAATCCTAAAGGAAATCTGTACTGAATATTCATTGGAAGGACTGATGTCAAAGCTGAAGCTCCAGTTCTTTGGCCACCTGATGGGAAGAACTGACTCAGTGAAAAAGACCCTGATGCTGGGAAAGATTGAACGCAGGAGGAGAAGGGGATGATAGAAGATGAGATGGTTGGATGGCATCACTGACTCAATGGACATGATTTTGAGCAAGTTCCGGGAGCTGGTGATGGATAGGGAGGCCTGGTGTGCTGCAGTCCATGGGGCCACAGAGAGTAGGACAAGACTGAGCTACTGAACTGAACTGAGAAGGAAGGAACATAATAGAAGTACATGACATAATTGTCTCATGAGTTTAGTGAAGATTGCAATATTAACACAAAAAGGTTAACCAGAAACAGCAGAAGCAGGTGCAGCGTGTTGTTTCTTACGTCACGGAAACTCATGCTGGTGCCACTCGATACAGGGAGGGCTGTGTCAGCAGAGAGGGTGAAGCCCAGTTCTTGCTGAATCATTATGCTTTTCTTAGGCAGGTTTGGAATCTTCATAAATATGTAGCTTTTATTCATTCATCTTTCAGTTTGAGGAAACTCAGCGCTCATAGTATGATATCCTCATTCATGGTAAAGCAGCATTGGTCCCCTCATTCCAATAATGCTTAATATCACTCTGCTCCAGATTTTCCATATTCTGAAAAGCCCTTTTATCTCAGAGGCACCATATAAGATTTGCTTGAACAGAGTTGTCCACTGCTACAAGTAAGTCAGTTTGGGGGAACACTGTTTTACCTGTTAGTCAGCTCCAGTTGCCGTTAACAGAATACCACAGATTGGATATATTAAAGGTACAAGAATTTAGTTTTCATAGTTCTGGAGCCTGGGAAGTCTAGGATCAAGGGGTTAGCAGATTTTGTTCTTCGTGGGGACTTTCTTCTTGGCTTGCTGCACCTTCACATGGAGAATATAGAGAGCTCTGTCTCTCTTTTCATATAAGGACTCTAATCCCATCCTGGAGCACCTATCCTCATCATCTCATCTAAGCCTAACTATTTCTCAAAGGCTTCACTTCTAGATACCATCATTCTATAGAGTTAAGGCATGAACATACAAATTTTGGAGGGACACAGCCCTCCCTTGAGCTTGAAAATATTCATAACAGGGCCTATTTATAAAATTAGTAACTTACTTTTCCCCCAGATTTTAATCTGTTGGGTAAATTTGTAAGATTTTATTGGTTTGAGTTTCCTCTGTCACTTTCTTTTCCCTATATGGTACAACAAGATTTTAGTTTATAAAATATTATTCTGGCCATTTTCACAGTTATTTCCCCATTTAGAAAAAAATTATTTTTATAAATGGTGAGCTCTTGTTTTTCTTTGTCAGTAATTCTACATCAGCCAAATCATATTCTCTGAATGTAAACTCCAAGCACCCAGCAATATTGTTGTAAGCCTTAGAGTGTGATGAAATAAAAAATTAACAGTTTAAGTAGTGTAAAATAGAACTATGTTTTAACTCACATTTTTTCTGTCTCCTCCCATAGCATACTGAAAAACCTATGTTCTGGTGGCCCAAAAGAAACTTCAATAAACAGCTCTGGAGTCTCTTTTAGTTCTGGGTCTAGATATATACTTTTATCTGTATACTAAATAAATACTTTGTTTCCTCTTTATATTTTTATTCAGCTTGCATGCTGTTTGATTATATCTACACTCTTTTTTTTAATAAATTGCTTCAGATTATAATTGCTAATGCAATTAATAGTCCAAATAATTGACCTTGTTATTTCTTAGCTTTTTTTACCCCCTAGCTATATTAAATTATTATTGACAAACAAAAGTTACATACATGTAAGGTAGAGAATGTGATGTTTTGATATATGTATATATTATGAATTGTTTACCACAATTAAGCTAAAACAAATCCATTGCCTCACATAGTTACTCCTTTCTGTGTATGGAGAGAGCACTTGAGATGTACTCTCAGCAGATTTCAAGGACACAGTGCATTATTGCAAATTAAGCTGCACTTTAGGTCTCCAGAACTTATTTATTTTATTACTTTAACTAGAATTTCATACCCTCTGACCAACATCTTCCCTTTTGCTCAACCCCTGGCCCTTGTTAACCATTCTGCTCTCTCTTACTATAATTTGGCTGTATTTTAATTATATTTTACATATTTTATATATACATATACATATTTTACATATGCTGTAAGATCATGCAGTGTTTGTCTATGTCTGATTTACTTCACTTAGGGTGATGTCCTCCAGGCTTATCCATGTTATTGAAAGTGACAAGGGAATTTCCTTATTTTGTTGGCTAAATAATATACATATAGTTGTCACTGAACATTCCATGTCTTGGCTACTATAAATAATGCTGTGATTACCATGGTGTACAAATATCTATTCAAGAGGATGATTTTATTTCCTTTAGATATATACCCAAGAAGATGATGGATCAATTGATAGTTATATTTTTATTTTTCTGAGGGACCTCTACACTGTTTTCCGTAATGGCTATACCAACTTACACTCTTACCAGTGTGTACAAAGACACCCTTTTGTCCGCATCGTCATCAATGCTTGTTTTTTTTTTACTTTTTGATAATAACCACTGGGGTGTCCCCAGTGGCTCAGTGGGTAAAGAATCCTCTTGCAATGCAGGAGTTATAGAGATGCGGGTTCAATCCCTGGGTAGGGAAGATCCCCCAGAGAAAGAAATGGCAACCTACTCTAGTATTCTCACCAGAAATCCCAGAGACAGAAGAGCCTGGTGGGCTACAGTTCATGGGGTCACAAAGAGTTAAACACAACTGAGCACATACACACGCATCCTAACACGTGTGAGGTGATTTGTCATTGTTGTTTTTATTTTCTTTTCCCTGACTATTAGTGATGTTGAACATTTTTCCATATACATTTTGGCTATTCATGTGACTTCTTTGGAGACACGTCTATCTAGGTCCTTTGCCCATTTTAAAAATCAAGGTATCTAGTTAACTTTTTTATTGCTGTTGAGTTGTATGAGTTCCTTATATATTTTTGATATTAATCTCTTGTCAGATATATGGTTTGCAAATATTTTCTCATGTTCTGTATTACCTCTACATTGTACTGGTTATTTTCTAGGCTATGAGAAACTTTTTAGTCCAATATAGACAAATGTGTTTATTTTTTATTTTATTGCTTGTGCTTTTGATCCAAAAGTCAGATCCGGAAAAAATCAATGCCAAGACCAGTACTTTGGGAAAATCTCTGCCAGTTCTAGATATGCATTTTCTCATGCAAATAAGGAGTTTGGATATATATAGTTATAGTTCCTGTGGTTTCTTTTTCATTCTTAAATAGGGATTGTGATAAATAATTACATTTAAATTCATGAAATATTTAGAAAAATACAAACTATATCTGAAAACTAAGTTATTGGTAATTAGAAATTATTTACCATTCCATGGAAATAACATGCTTTTCAAAGTTAGAATTCTTGTACATGGTATTTCTGAAGAATCATTTTAGAATTCATTCTACCTGAAACCTGTTACTATGAAAGGCCATTTCAAATTCCATAGTGGCAGTATATTGTTTTTGGTTAGAGCTTTAGAAATTCTATCATAAAATACAGGAACTTGTCATTAGAAATGAGGTATTTTACCATATTCAAGTAGCATTTTTTTAAATTTTAAGGTTATTTAAGCATTTTCATGGTTTTGGGGTTTTTTTTGTAATTTAAAAACCAGAAGTCTAAAGAACTATTGTTTAATCCATTTTCTATGCAAACTAACTTGATTGTTAGAATCTTTTTATAGGGTATACATTTGTCAAATCATCATATTGTACACTCTAAAAGAATTCCAATTTTATGTGTTAATTCTACCTCAGTAAAGCTTCAACTATGATAAGATAAAAATCCACTCTTCTATAAAACAAAATAAAGACACTGAAATCTTCTCCACCTAAGGATTAAAAGACCATTAAGAAGTAAATTGGTATAATGACTTGGAGGTGAATTCTTTGTTTGTATAGACAGTATGTAATTGTGCAAGGACAAAAACATTTGGAAGGATTAGATAAAGGATAAATCTACTTTTTTTTTTTTTTTTTTTGATTGAGCTGGTTCTTCATCACTGCCCATAGGCTTTCTCTGGAAGCAGTGAGGGGGGCCAGTCAGTTGCAGTGCCTGAGCTTCTCCTTGCTGTGGCTTTTCTTGTTGCGGAGCACAGACTCTAGAGCGCGGGCTTCAGCAGTTGTGGTGCAGGGCCTTAGCATCTGGGGTCTTCCAGGACCAGGGATCAGACCTGTGTCCCCTTCATAGGCTGGTGGATTCTTAACCACTGCACCACCAAGGGCATGCCTACTTCTGTGTTTTTAATGTAGGAAATATGGAAACCAAATTGGTATCTTGTCACTAGACTCTAATGTTGTTCCATATGTAAATTTGAATATGATTTTGCATGTCTATCATTTTAAGTAAAGATTAGCTCATATTCTTCTGGGAGATAATGGAATAATCATTTTTTGAAACCGATATCTAAATTCCTTTATCAAATGATACTATCAATATATTCCAATTCTTCATACATAATTTTTTAAGGAACTTGACTTCTTGCTCAATATTAGTGAAATAAGTTACAGCATCAACAAAAATATGCAATCTTAATTTGGTCATTTGTTTGTTTTTGATGAATAGAACTCTTTATACCCTAAGTATAAATTAACATAAAAAGCTTTAGTGACTTGTGTTCAGTTCAGTTGCTCAGTCATGTCCACCTCTTTGCAGCCCCATGGACTGCAGCACACCAGGCTTCCCTGTCCATCACCAGCTCCCAGAACTTACTCAAACTCATGTCCATAGAGTCAGTGATGCCATCCAGCTATCTCATCCTCTGTCATTCCCTTCTCCTCCCATCTTCAATCATTCCCAGCATCAGGGTCTTTTCAGATGAGTCACTTCTTTGCATCAGATGGCCAAAGTATTGAAGTTTCAGCTTCAGCATCAGTCCTTCCAATTATTCAAAACTGATTTCCTTTAGGATGGACTGGTTGGAGACTGTGTTAGTTGCCCATAATTGAAAGTTAGGCCCAGATGGATACAGTGGCATATAGCATTGTAGTAGTTTTGGGGCAAGCTACTGTATTTATGATGCACTTATATGCATATGTTTATACTTGTGCTAAAATCCTTGCTGAGCTTGAGCTTTTTAGTTTATGTGTGACATAACAGATGTTGACTGGGAAAAAAAAAGCATTTAAAAATATATTAACACCAGGTATAACCTTGTAAAATAAAGTAATAAACTGGTGTAATTACACATGTCATTGAGATGAAATGATGTTTTCAGGTTCTATACTCTTTATATGGTTCATATGTTGAAACTAGCCCATTTAGACTAGCATGATTAACTTGGGCTAAATCTGGAGAATCATTTCAAAACCAGTAGTTTCAATAAAAACTTGTTCTGCTTTGTTTGATTAGATTTCCAATTCATCAAAATATGATCTGGCAATATCATAGGTGTTTGAAATAAAGCAGAACTCTGATTCATTTCTCTACTACTTCCTATGAACAAGACTGCTAGCAAATCTCTAGACTTACACATATAATAAAAATAAAATAATATTCTACTTAAGGATTTGTGGGATGGAGAAAGGAAGAATGTTTCCTGTGAAAAAGTCTTGTTAATTCTAAAGTGAATTACATGCCTTAATAGCTTCTTAAAACCCGATATCTCTAAAATATCATGATAGTTCCTTTTTTTTTAATACCAGGCTTATTATAAGTACAATTGACTGTACAATTATACCACATATTGGTTTCTTTCAGAGTATTTTAACATTTCAATTTATTCTGAATAGTTTTCCCCCCAAAATCTTGACACGACTGTTTTAGCATGGATTGTGGCATATTCTGTGTTAAATACGTGCCAGGGTTGACTGGGGTGTGTGACTTTTTATCCCATTCCAGTGGAAGTTACCAGAACAGTAGCTTGACTGACGTGAACTTTCGCAGCCTCTGAGTTTTAGTTTTCTTCTGGTGTTTATTTTCGCCAACAGTTTAGAATTTCTTGACCCTCATGACTATTTAGAACAGTATCTTTTGCTGAGATATGTTATTGACGGATGGAAGTATTTTTGATCACTGATTTCAGAATACAGTTATATCCATCTGTAAAAAACAAAGGGGAAAATTCAAGCACTCATCTTTGTTTTGAAACGGATCAATTTCTAAATAGTTTATAGGTATAAAATCTATAAAACATAAGCTTTAAAAGGGCATCCCCTTTAGAGTAAGACTCCTCTTCTGTCTCTCTCTCTGCTCTCTTTCCTTCTCCTGGGAAGCAGTACTTTCAACAGTTTGTTGAATTACTTTCCATACATATTCTAGAAGCAATTCTCTGTGAATTCAGTCAGTAAAGAGTTTACACCCTAATTTAGTCAGTATTGTGCTTTGATATATTACTCTTTAAATTGGTAAAAATGTGATTATCTTATATAGTCCACAAAGTTCTTTCAACTTTTTCTTTATTGTTGTTGTTCCTCAGGCATGCTTAACCCCTGCATAATTTCTAAGTAAACAGCTTTTCAGGAGTTTGTGTTTGGCTTTTCAAGCTTATCAGATCAGTGAGTGTTTTGCTTGCATGCTCACCATGTCTTGTAAGTTGATGTAGAGGAATACATCTGTTATCCTAAGCTGGGGACTTCATGCCTGCTTTATAAGCTTGTAATGGCACTCTCGTGGCTCACATTGACAGCACTGGCTCTTAACTGAAGAACGTATGCTCAGTCTGTATTCCTGGCATACTGGTCTTGTTTCATCTGAAGTAAGATCTACTTGCCTGGGGCCCTATTCATGGCTAAATATTTGTGTACTATCCCTGGTTCTTTGGAGAAGGCAATGGCACTCCACTCTTGTACTCTTGCCTGGAAAATTCCATGGACAGAGGAGCGTGGTGGGCTGCAGTCCATGGGGTCACAAAGAGTCAGACACGACTAAGCTACTTCACTTTCACTTTTCACTTTCATGCATTGGAGAAGGAAATGGCAATCCACTCCAATGTTCTTGCCTGGAGAATCCCAGGGATGGCGGAGCCTGGTGGGCTGCCATCTATGGAGTTGCACAGAGTTGGACACGACTGAAGCGACTTAGTAGCAGTAGTATCCTTGGTTCTTATGCTGAAGCCCTAACCTCCAATGTTAGGGTATTAGGAGGTGGGGCCTTAGAGAGACAGTGAAGTTTAGATGAGGTCATGTGAGTGGTTCTCATGATGAGATTAGTGTCCTTAGAAGCAGAGACCAGAGAGCTTCTTTCTTCATGTGAGACTATAGTAAGAAGGTAGCTGGCCATCTGCAAAGCAGGAGGGAAGGTCTCTTAAGACATCTACTGGCACCTTGATCTTGGATCTCTCAGCCTCAAGAGCTGTCAGAAATAGATGTGTGCTTTTTATGTTTGTTTAAGTCAATGGGTTTATGGTCTTTTATTAGCCCAAACTGTCTAGCCCTTGACATGTCTAGCCCTCCTAGAGCCTTTTACCTGAGGGACTGGAACTTGCTGTGGTGTTTCAGTTGCCCTTCCCACCACTGTGATTTTCCCATCACATTTGCCTGGCACAGAGTTCACAGAGCCTGGTGTGATGTTATCAGTAGGACCACTCACTAAATTCTAGGAGAAAGCCCTGTGTGAGAAATGATCTGTCCCTTGAGACCAGCACCTATCTTGTGCAGGCTCATTCTTCTTTGCACCCATTTCCACTCGGCTTTCATATGTCTGTTAGATGAGACCCAGGATATGTGACAGCTATAACTTCATACAGTTGCATGGTATATTTCTAATACAGAGTGATACAAACTCTAGTTTAAATGAATATGCTGGGACTCCATTGTTTCTGTGGTTGTTAATGCAGCACCAGCACCAGTGGGACAGGTGATTACAAGTTTTGTGCTTTGAGGTAATTGCTTCTCTGCATTCAGTCATCTTTTAGGAGACTTCGGGAATCCAGAAAAACAGAAGCAGATGGAACCAGGCACTGTTCAGCAAGAGCATAGACTGCAGTGCAAATACATGGGCCTAATAAGCTGGCTTTCAAAAAATATATGTCTCCAAAAACCGCCCAGGGAGAGTCTAGATCAATAGGGCCGGGATGCAACCCAAACAATCAGTACTTCCAAAGCCTCCCTATGTGATAAAGTTGTGCTTCTAGTAGGGAATTACTTTTCCAAAGAGCATTCATCACAGATGTACTCTGTCATTGGTTGCAGTTAGGGAAATGAGATATTTATGGGGAAGATCATTCTTGAAAGAAACCAAAATAAATTCATTCAAGGGAAAAATGTCTTCTAATATTCTATATATATTAAAAAGCAATGTAAAAGATCAACTTCTATCCCTCAGTCTCCCCACTTCCTTTGCCACCTAATGAAGGGACAAGTTTAAATAGAAAATATTGTTCAATATTTGTTGGTTTATTGTCTGTGTTGCATAACATAGCATATAGGCTATAGCACTTTTTACTTTTGGATTGAACAGTGTACTAGGGAAGTGAGAATTACACATTCTTTTGTAATAATAGACTACAAACACTACAAACATTTTTTTAAAGTGATTGCATGCTTTTTTTTGGCACACAAGATTTAGACATTAAATGTCTACTGATCTACTAGGTTAACTTCTCAGAACCATCTACATAGAAGTTATCTGCAATGAATTTAGCTAATTTTAGGTAAATCATGAAAGATTTTGGATGCTCTTATCACTGGTTCTTGACAAACATGACGATAGGATCACCAGTCACTTCTCAGAACTCGGATATTAGGTCCCCTTTCTGATGCCTCCACCTATGAATGTTTGTTTCTCTCTCTGCATCATACGGAATGCATTCATTTCTCTCTCTCTTATTTTGACAGCCTCATTCTATTTATTTCTGTCTTCACTATCCTGCTTTTAGTGGTCATTTGTTTTCTTTCTGCTTTTAAATGTTTATAAATAGTTAACTGTGTTAAATTGTCCTGTTTTATACTCATATGACATTATTTTCAATCATTTGTTCACTTTATCTTTCATAAGCATTAAGGTGCTTTTTAAAAATGATCTCTCTCATAAATTTACAAATCTAATACTTGTAAAAACTCATGAGTGGTGCACAGATTTTCAGAGCACTAAGAGTAATATGCTGAAAAGAGACCAATGATATGCAAATGTGAAGACAAGTTCATTGTTTTAGGCATAATAATAATGGGGTTACACAGAATCTTATATTTTGGGAACTGAGGTACTAGAGTGAAAATGTGGCTACCAGATAATGGAGAAAACATGGACCCGTTTTGCCTGACGTGTTCATTCAATAAGGATTTATTGTCTTGAGAGAGATAATGAAATAAAATTCATGGTCCATGAACTTGGTGGGACAAGAGGACATGTATACTGCAGCCCAGCAGAAAATGTCCACGGGAACCTAAGACTTGACAAGAGATGACCATCCCCCAAAAGGCACAGCCGGAAAATGCTATGGTGTCATATGATGCCCAGCATGGTCAGGAAAGGGTTCATAAGTGAAAAGGAAACAAATTGGGTTTTAAAATGTGGGTGAGAATTTGCTAGAAAGCAGGTAAAAAATAATAAATGTCAGGAGAGTGTTTGAAAATAAGGAACCTGGTTGACACAACTGGGTAGAGTGTTCATGTGAAGGAACAATCGGAGATGAAAGTAAGGGATATATTATTACTCTTATGAGACAGGTAACAAAAGCTGGTTAAATAAAGAAATAAATGTTAGGGATCATCATATCATGATGACTAAAAATTCTAGAAATATTTCAGTTTAGATATGGCTCATGAGCCACTTGATGTGACAAAGAAGATGTGAAGATGTGACACTCTGTATCCCCAGGATTTGCTCTAGTCCGAAGTTTACAAGCTTTCAATCTGTATCAAGATGAAAACATCTTTGAAGAAGTATTTGTTGGTTTATTGTCTGTGTTGCATAACATAGCATATAGGCTATAGCACTTTTTACTTTTGGATTGAACAGTGTACTAGGGAAGTGAGAATTACACATTCTTTTGTAATAATAGACTACAAACACTACAAACATTTTTTTAAAGTGATTGCATGCTTTTTTTTGGCACACAAGATTTAGACATTAAATGTCTACTGATCTACTAGGTTAACTTCTCAGAACCATCTACATAGAAGTTATCTGCAATGAATTTAGCTAATTTTAGGTAAATCATGAAAGATTTTGGATGCTCTTATCACTGGTTCTTGACAAACATGACGATAGGATCACCAGTCACTTCTCAGAACTCGGATATTAGGTCCCCTTTCTGATGCCTCCACCTATGAATGTTTGTTTCTCTCTCTGCATCATACGGAATGCATTCATTTCTCTCTCTCTTATTTTGACAGCCTCATTCTATTTATTTCTGTCTTCACTATCCTGCTTTTAGTGGTCATTTGTTTTCTTTCTGCTTTTAAATGTTTATAAATAGTTTAACTGTGTTAAATTGTCCTGTTTTATACTCATATGACATTATTTTCAATCATTTGTTCACTTTATCTTTCATAAGCATTAAGGTGCTTTTTAAAAATGATCTCTCTCATAAATTTACAAATCTAATACTTGTAAAAACTCATGAGTGGTGCACAGATTTTCAGAGCACTAAGAGTAATATGCTGAAAAGAGACCAATGATATGCAAATGTGAAGACAAGTTCATTGTTTTAGGCATAATAATAATGGGGTTACACAGAATCTTATATTTTGGGAACTGAGGTACTAGAGTGAAAATGTGGCTACCAGATAATGGAGAAAACATGGACCCGTTTTGCCTGACGTGTTCATTCAATAAGGATTTATTGTCTTGAGAGAGATAATGAAATAAAATTCATGGTCCATGAACTTGGTGGGACAAGAGGACATGTATACTGCAGCCCAGCAGAAAATGTCCACGGGAACCTAAGACTTGACAAGAGATGACCATCCCCCAAAAGGCACAGCCGGAAAATGCTATGGTGTCATATGATGCCCAGCATGGTCAGGAAAGGGTTCATAAGTGAAAAGGAAACAAATTGGGTTTTAAAATGTGGGTGAGAATTTGCTAGAAAGCAGGTAAAAAATAATAAATGTCAGGAGAGTGTTTGAAAATAAGGAACCTGGTTGACACAACTGGGTAGAGTGTTCATGTGAAGGAACAATCGGAGATGAAAGTAAGGGATATATTATTACTCTTATGAGACAGGTAACAAAAGCTGGTTAAATAAAGAAATAAATGTTAGGGATCATCATATCATGATGACTAAAAATTCTAGAAATATTTCAGTTTAGATATGGCTCATGAGCCACTTGATGTGACAAAGAAGATGTGAAGATGTGACACTCTGTATCCCCAGGATTTGCTCTAGTCCGAAGTTTACAAGCTTTCAATCTGTATCAAGATGAAAACATCTTTGAAGAAGGCTGAGAGCCAAAAAATTGATGCTTTTGAACTGTGATGTTGGAGAAGACTCTTGAGAGTCCCTTGGACCAACTGGAGATCCAACCAGTTCATTCTAAAGGAGATCAACCCTGGGATTTCTTTGGAAGGAATGATGCTAAAGCTGAAACTCCATTTCTTTGGCCACCTCATGCAAAGAGTTGACCCATTGGAAAAGACTTGGATGCTGGGAGGGATTGGGGGCAGGAGAAGAAGGGGACGACAGAGAGAGAGAGATGGCTGGATGTCATCACTGACTCGATGGACGTGAGTCTGAGTGAACTCTGGGAGTTGGTGATGGACAGGGAGTCCTGGCGTGCTGCAATTCATGGGGTTGCAAAGAGTCGGACACGACTAAGCAACTGAACTGAACTGAACTGAGCTGATAAAAGACAATTAAAGTACTTTTCCCCAGAACCTCCAGCAAACATCTCTAAATGCTATATCTGCTATTCTTGAATTGATCACTGTAGACCAAGAGGATAGGATGTACTGAATGGTTCTTCCTTATCAGTTTCATTTCTAGAGCTGGCTTTGTGACACAGCCACCTGAACTTCCAAAAATGGGAAAGAAGTGAACTTAACAAAGGAAAATTAGGGTACTATTGGTATAAAAATGGAGCATAGTTGGTGAAAAGACAATCATCAGAAGTTCTGCATAGGAAAATAATTTGGGCCAAATATATAATGTAGGGACTAAGGAAGTGCAATTGGTTTTCAGTAGGAATATGACAAAGTGTAATCAAAAATTACCCTTGGAATTGTACTATTAGGTATTTTACCAAGGAGAATTCTTGAACATATACAGTGAAAGACACATAAAATAGTATTCATAGTAGAAAATCTGAAAACCATCTAAATGTCAATCAAGGCAAGAGTAGATCAGTAATTTATTGTATATTCACAAAACAATACCACAAGCAAAATGAATACACACACACACACACACATACACATAGCAATATGCAGCAACATGAATAAATGTTAGTAATAAATCAGTAAATATTAAATGAAAAGTGAATTTCCAAAAATTATAAACATGATGGTATTTTTGTAAACTTAATGATTTTAAAATATATAGCTTTCTAAGTACATATTGCTTTTAAGAATGCAATAAAATTATACAAAAAGTGTTGAGACAGAAGATAAACAAGTGAATAGGTAATATAGAAGACTGTGTTATGTGGCTTATGAGAAAGAAGAAAACAATAATAAAAGACAGAATATGCAGTAGTGGGTTTTTTTTTTATATATCATGGTCATTGACATCTTCTCTTAGAAGATGCCATTTAAGCAGAGAATTGATGGGAGTAAAGGGGTGAACTACGTAGAACTACTGGAAGTGAAAGGGTGAGCTTAGTGGGTGACAAAGAGGGAATCTGTTTTGGCAGAGGAATAGTAAACGCAAATGCAGTAAGAAGTGCCAGGGGCGTGTGCTGGGTATGTTGTAGAGAATTTCAGTGAAATCAGTATGGCAGAGGGAGTGGGTACCAGGAAGAGTGGTGAGACGTAAAGTCAGAGCAGTAGAGGAGGTTCAGATCATGTAGGGCTGTGAGGGCCATTGTAAGGACCTGGCTGTTGGTCTTCATGAGATAGGAATTAACCACCATAAGATAGCAGTCCATTGGAGGGTGTTGAGGAGAAGAACGATGTATTGTTTAAAAGATTACTTACTGTGACTGCTTTGTGCAGAGAAGGATGGCAAGGTCAAACTGGGAATCAGGGAAAGCAGAGATCAGTTAGAAGAGTTTAAGTTAATTCCAGAGAGGGGTGATGGTACCTTGGGAGAGGATGAGGGTTCTGACTATTTACAACTTTGGAACAAATGACCCCTGATTTAGTGGCTTTACATCAACCATCTTATTATACGTCACGTTTTTGAGGGCCAAGGATATAGGCAGGGTTCTCTGCTGGGCAGTTCTGCTTCATGAGGAGCAAACAAGGGTAATTTGGAGATATTCAGCTGGTATCTTATTTGTTGATCCAAGACAGCTTCCTCTACCTACCCAGGGTCTCTCTATATGGTCTATTCAGTATTCAGGCTACCTACATAGTAGTTTAGAACTCCAGTAGCAGGTATCCCAAGAGGGCAAAAGTGATAGCTCCCAGTGTCAACATCTAGAAAGTGCCAGACCATCACTTCTGTCACATTGTATTTGTCAAAGCGGTCACAAAGTGCACCCGAATTCCAGGGTTGGAGATTTCGACTTCTCTCTCTTTTTTGAAAATTATTTATTTTGTGACACTGAGTCTCATTTGCACATATGGGATGTAGATTCCCAATCAGAAATCGAACATGGACCCTTGCATTGGAATCACAGAGTCTTAGCTACTGGAAAGTCACAGAAGTCTCTAAACTTTATCTCTTGATAAGAGGACTCTCAAAGAATTTGTGGCCATACATAAACGGTCAATAGGTATAGGCTGAGAAGTGATTAATTCTGGATAGCTGTAAATGTTTAGGTTTGGCCAATGGATTAAATATGCATTTGAGAGAAAAAGAAGGATCAGGGGTGGCCCCATGATTTTTGATCTAGACAACTGGAGAAAACAGAGAGTTTACTGAGATAGGGAAAACTATGGGAAGGAAAATCACAGTGCATGGTAAGTTTTCATTTTGTGCATGGTAAGTTTGAGTTGCTTGTTTGACAACCCAGTGGACATATCAAATAGGCTGTCAGGTATAAGATTCTGGAGTTCACGAGAAAGGTTTGGGCAGAGGCTATCTGTGTATAGATGGTATTTAAATTAATGGGACTGCATGAGTTTCATTTAGAGAAGAAGAGTAGGTGGAGAAGAGGAGAAATGTAATTACTGAGCCTAAGGGAAGTGCAAATATTTGTAATTATTAAGAAATGATGAGAAATCAACAAAGAAATCAAGAAAAAGTAGGTCATGAAGTAGAAGTACCAAGGGAAAATGATGTCTAAGAAGCCTAGAGAAATCATTAGATGGAGTTGGGAATAATCAAATTTGTTACACACTGCTTATTACACAAATGAGGACTGAAACTTGAATATTTTCTTGGAGCCTAGACTGCTGATGACCCTTATAGGAGCTATTTTGTTTGAGCCATAGAAACAAAATCCCATATGAGTGGCTGCAAGGAAAAAAAAAAATCTGGGAGCAAGAAGAGAAAGCTTGCATGGACAAAACCTTAATACACTTTTTAGAATTCTTCTTGTCTGCCAAAAAGAAACACCCTGTTCTCTTTCTGGCTTATATCTGAACAGGGGCAAATGGATGGCCCTGGGCATTTGTATCAACTTAAGGGCATTTGCCAAGCTGATGTCTATGATTTAAAGAACGTCAACTAGAGTTGTTTCTGGTCATAGAATATGTTTGTTTGTCTCCTTCTGACACTGCTAAATATACAGAAGGTTTCATCACTTTGAATTTAAATGCTTGTATAGAAATGCTTTCTTACTATTACGTCAAATGGCAAGATGAATAAATTCCAGTTTCAAATGCATGAAGAAAAAAATTGAATTTGAAAGCCTTTGGGCTTCTGCTTCCCAGCTGGTCATAGTTCACACCATTATCTGCTATCTTACTAATAGTGCCTGCCTTGTCTATGAATATTTGTGTTTGAGCTGTTGATATCATTGTGGCAAGGCTTCAGCCTTCTCTTGCACTAAGTATAACTTTAAAGGCATACAATGACAATTTTCAGACTTAGAACTCCCTGGAGTGACAAACTACTGCTACTTACTAGCTGATATTGATGACCATGATGTTACTGGTAGTAATATCACCTCTCCAACATGATGGCAAAGAAAAGGAAGGTGCCATGTTAATTCTATTACACATATTCTCTGAAAGGATCTTTCCTGTAAACTGAGGTAGGAATTATTCTTGTCATTTTACAGATGAAGAATAGAGGTTTAAAGAGGTTTAATAACTTGTCCAGTGTCATATATCTAATCTGTACAGTCAACTTGGAAAGGTAGGCAGAATTTAGAGCTTATAAGGCTTGAATGCTATCTTCCCTTTACTAACTATAATTTATTTAATGACATAAAGATAACAATTGATGTACTTATTCCTCATTGTGAGTAACATATATAGGTGTGTGTATGTGTAACTTTTTATAAAATAGATATGTAATTTTGAAATAATTTCTAAAATGAAGATGGAAAATAATTAGTTTAACTCTCTGATTGACCCATTTGTTTAAGGTCTCTTTCTGAGAACTTTTTTAAAATTTATTTTTTACTGAAGTATAGTTGAATTACAATGTTGTGTTATTTCTGGTGTTCTTATTTTATAAATGGGAAAACTGAATCATATAAGAGAAGGCAAACAAAAAGGTTCTATGCTTAGTTGCTCAGTCATGTCTGACTTTTTGCTGATCTATGGACTGTAGTCAGCCAGGCTCCTCTGTCCACAGGGATTCTCCAGGCAAGCATACTGGAGTAGATTCCAATTCCCTTCTCCAGCCCAGGGATCAGATGTGTATAAGAGACAGGTGTGTGTATGTGTAACTTTTTATAAAATAGATATGTAATTTTGAAATAATTTCTAAAATGAAGATGGAAATAATTAGTTTAACTCTCTGATTGACCCATTTGTTTAAGGTCTCTTTCTGAGAACTTTTTTAAAATTTATTTTTTACTGAAGTATAGTTGAATTACAATGTTGTGTTATTTCTGGTGTACAGCAAAGTTATTTAGTCATGCATATATATATTTATATAGATTTATATTATCTTATCCATTATGGTTTATTATATGATAGGGAATATAGCTCTCTGTGCTATACAACAGGACTTTGTTATTTATGCATTCTATGTGTAATAGTTTTTACCTCCTAATCTCAGACTCCCAGTCTAGACCTCCTCTATCTACTTCTCCCTTGGCAAACACACGTCTGTTCTCTATGTCTTGTGAGTCTATTTCTGTTTCTTAAGTGCGTTCTTTTGTGTCGTATTTTAGATTCTACATATAAGTGATACCATGTGGCAATTTGTCTTTCTCTTTCTGACTTATCTTACCTAGTTAATCTCTGGGTCCATTCATGTTGCTGCAAATTTCATTTTTTATGGCTGAATAGTATTCCTGTGTGTGTATGTGTGTGTGTGTGCGTGCACGTGCATGCATGCATATCTTTATCCATTTATCTGTCAATGGACATTTGAGTTGCTTCTGTATTTCAGCTATTGTAAATAATGCTACTCTGAACATCAGGGTGAATGTATCATTTCAAATTAGAGTTTTCTCTGATAAATGCCCAGGAGTGGAATTGCTGGATCATGTGGCAACTCAGTTTTTAACTTTTGGAGGAATGCCCATACTCTTTTCCATAGTGATGGCACCAATTTTCATTCCCACCAGCAGTATAGAAGAGATCTCTTTTCTTCACACCCTCTCCAGCAGTTGTTATTTGTAGACTTTTTAACGATGGCCAGTATGACCTGTATGAGGTGGTACCTCATAGTTTTAATTTGCAAGTCTCTAATAATAAGTGATGTTGAGCATCTTTTTATGTGCCTACTGGCTATCTACATATTTTCTTTGCAAAAATGTCTATTTAGGTCTTCTGTCTATTTGAGGAAATTTTGTTGTTGTTTCTGTTGTCTGAGCTGTTTGTATATTTTGGAAATTAACCTCTTGTTGGTCACATCATTTGCTACTATTTCTTCCCAGTCCATAGATTGTCTTTTTGCTTTATGGTTTCATTGGTGTGCAAAAGCTTGTAAGTTTGATTAGGTCCTATTTGTTTACTTTTGTTATTATTTCTATTGTCTTGAGAGACTGAACTAAAAAAACATTGCTATGAATTATATCAGAGAATGTTTTGCCTCTGTTCTCTTCTAGTAGTTTTAGAGGTCATGTCATATTTAAGTCTTTAAATTGAGATAATCTTGTGATTTTTATCTTTTCTTTTGTGGATGTGGTATATTACACTGATTGATTTGCAAATTTTTGAACCATTCCTGTGACCCTGGGATGAATCCGACTTGGTTGTGATGCATGATCCTTTTTATGTGTTGCTGGATTCAATTTGCTAATTCTTTGTTACAGCTGATGTAATGCCCAGAATTGACTCCTTTGAGAAAAAGTTAACATTTTTTACAAAAAGTCTTTCTGATAGTAAGAAAAATGCCTACTTCTATACACTATCCTTTTTCCATTATTATCCTAAATTGAGCTATCATTACTTATCACACTGTTACTTGTTCTTGTATTCTTGCCTGGAAAAATTAGAAAAATATTATTAAATTTTAAAATCAGTGACTGTTTAAGCTGGGATGTTGCTGTTTTCCTGCTTTTGAACTTGAACTGAACAATTGGTTTTACTTGGGTCTCCAGTCTGTTGGCTTTTGGAATGAAGCCTACAGTGTTGGTTCCCATGCCTTTGGAGTGGCGTTAGAACCACAACATTAACTTTCCAGCATTTTCAGCTTACTGACTGCAGACTGCAGGACTTCCTGGCTTCCATCATCATCTAAGCCAGTTTCTTATAATCCTTCCCTCTATTCCTCTCTCTGTATGCATTTAGTTTCTTATGTCTCTCCAATACAGACACTGTTTTTTAAAAAGTTGGTTTACTTATGCTGGCAGATTCTTTTTTTTTTTTTCTTTTGAAGCATGGGTGAATTCCAGGAAATGGTTCAAAATGGGTGAATAATGGGATATTCTTGTGCTTTCACGCTAATATGATTCATACATAACTATATATAGCTATGTGTACAGACAGAAGCAGTGTGTGTTCCAAGGATGTGCTTTGAAATATTTAACAAAGAAATCCAAGCCAAAAGGTATTGTATTTTCATCTCAGATGTCCTTGTTTAAACTCCTGCAGTTTTCATATTGAGAAGTCACTAGCATATGTAATCTCTATCAGCAAAGGCTGCAAACTGAAAAATGTCGAAGCTTGAGAAACTATATTGTTGAGGTTTAGAGGATGACCTTGGCCCATCCATGTTCACAATGGACAGTAACTTGATTAGCACGTTAGTTCAGGTTTGAGAAAATCAATTAGGAACAAAGAAATAATACTGCTGTTTTCTTCCAGATAAGTTTTTGTGGGTTTCTTCTGTTGTGAAACACTGACCTCTCCATGATGTTTTCAGGAAACACCGTTCCCTGGAACTGCTCTCAAATCTTTTTACACATGTCAGAGCAATGTTAAAGAACACACAAATGTTTGCTTTAGTTAGATAATATTTGAAGTTCCTTCTGCTTTTGTTAATATAGAACTTCTCACAGTGAACCAAAGGTGAAGTCAGTCAGTTGTGTCTGACTCTGCAATCCTACCAGGCTCCTCTGTCCATGGGATTTTCCAGGCAAGCATACTGGAGTGGGTTGCCATTTCCTTCTCCAAATCTTCCTGACTCAGGGATTGAACCCAGGTCTCCCACACTGTAGGCAGACACTTTACCATCTGAGCCACCAGGGAACTTCTCAAAAGGGAGGCAAATAAGGACACAGAAGGAGGAATGACAGCCCAGAAACTTCAGAGTAACAGGTCTCATCTGTTAAGTAATGGCCATGTAATAGTAGGCACCATGCCAAGAGTTTTATTGTTGTCTCACTTAATTTTCCAGCAATCAGAAATGGAAATGCTATTGTTATGCTAATGTGTACAGATTTAGAAAACTAGGACGTTACCAACTTGCATAAACTCACACTGGTAGAAAGTATATGTGCATGCTAAGTCACTTCAGTCGAATCAGACTCTGTGACTCAATGGATGTGTTACCCACCAGGCTTCTCTGTCCATGGGAATTCTCCAGGCAAGAATACTGGAGTAGGTTGCCGTTTCCTCCTCCAGGGGTTCTTCCAAGCCAGGGATTGAACCCAAGTCTCTTAAGTCTCCTGCATTGGCAAGTGAATTCTTTACCACTAGTGCCATCTGGAAAGCCCAGTAGAAAGTGACTTGAGGTATAATTTAAATGCAGTTTTTTAGGAATTCAGAAACCAAACTCTTAATTGGTATGCCAACTTATGAATGAAGAAAAGAGATAGAATAAAGAGAAAGAGAGAAGTGAGGATAAGAAAAAAAGAATATTAATTTAAAATATTTCATTGTGAAATATATTTTTTATTATAGAATATTTGGTAAAATAGCAGAAAATATGGAAAAAGTCAGACAGCCACAAACCATAGGACCTCTTTTATATTTTCCCTTAATTATTATGCTATATGTAAATTTGCTTGATTGTGTTCCTATTATACATGTGCTTTAGTTATTTTATTTCCTCACTTGGGATTTCCCTAGTCGTCCAGTGATTAAGACCCTGTGCTACCAATGCAGGGGGCTGGGGTTCAGTCCCTGGTCAGGGAACTAAAATCCCACATGCCAGACTGCATGTCACAAAAACAAAAACAAAATTTTCTCGCTGAACATTTATCTTCAGTATTTTCCGAGTTATTATAAAAATCTTTGGAAACATGTTTATATTGTATAATATGTTAAGAAAATGAAGCGTAACATAATTATGTTTGTTGAAAGCATTTAGTTGTTCTCTGTGATACACACTACAAATATGAACACCAGTATCCACACAAATTTTTCCCAATTTTGGATTAGTCTTATACCTCTGAATAATTATTTTATGCAAAACTTCTAAAATAGTAGACTCTCGACAATTTTTATTTTAGAGAAGGATGTTATTAACAATTACCCTCTTATATAGAATTGCTACCCTGAAAATAAATTTTAAAAACCCTTAACATCCAAGCCTTTTCACTCTTACACAGTAAATTTCCTTGTGATAAATTGTACATCATTTATTTTTAAGATAGAGCACCTCAGTGTTAACTTTCCAAAACTCTTAGAATACTGATAAGATTCTTTCCTACAACTGTAATACCTGCTTTTTTTTTTTTAATTCTTCTTTAGACATTGCAAGTCTTTTATCAATACGTATTAGGGATATTCAAATGAAGATTAACTCTTTCACAAAGTAAGCACCATGTTCATAAACTTTTTATTTTATGTCACTTCTTATCACCTACTTAGACTTTCATCATCATATTACTGAAGTGTAAATCACAAACCTGGCTTGGTTTTCAAAGTCATCTATGAAGTTTTGAGTCCAGAGAGATTTATCAAAGCATACTTTTTTTTTTTTTTTTGGCCTTGCACCTCATTACCCCCTTAAATTTGAGAGAGAGGGCTACAGTATTGCTGCGGAAAAGACTGTTCACTGAACTTATAGCAGAGGAAGTTCTAGTTTCTAAAATTTTGTTTTTTGTTCTAATTATACCCTCAATTGTATCTTGGTTTCCTAATTTTCATGTAGTCTGTCAAAATTAAAATCTCTTTGGAATGTTGGAAGGGGCTGATTTTTCTAGTTTTATGGCTGCATTTAAACAGTAGGCATCCTTTGAATTTGAATATGTTTAATGTCAATAAATAATTTAATGGTTTAAGGTCCTGACCTTCTCCAACTATGTATAATCACATATAATGAATGTTAAGTAATTGAACACAATGGAAGAGTGAGGAAGAAACCTACTCGCTAAAAGCCTGAATACAAATATGAACATAAGATGTAAATATAAGAATTATAGGTATATACTGACCTATAAAATGCTCATATTGTCAATTAATACAGCGACTCTGGAGCCAGGTAAATGATCCTTATTTTATAAATGGGAAAACTGAATCATATAAGAGAAGGCAAACAAAAAGGTTCTATGCTTAGTTGCTCAGTCATGTCTGACTTTTTGCTGATCTATGGACTGTAGTCAGCCAGGCTCCTCTGTCCACAGGGATTCTCCAGGCAAGCATACTGGAGTAGATTCCAATTCCCTTCTCCAGCCCAGGGATCAAACCCAGGTCTCCTGCACTGGAGGCAGATTCTTTACCATCTGAGCCACCAGGGAAGCCCATATTAAAAAAGTAAATGGACTTATTTTGACTTCAAGAGTGTGCTGTTTAGCGGATAAGAAGGAGATCTTCTGATTGGCACATTCTAGGACAAGTTTGTAGACTATTTGATGTATTTGTTGGTAGGTGACTGGGCAAAGAACCATAGGTTTGATTTGGCCATAGGTTAAACGTGGGATGAGGAGTGAAGAATGAAAACTGAGTGAACAAAAATGTGTTTCAGAGAAATTTTTGAATGGATTTAAAATCAAATAAATGGAAAATATTTCATTGTGAGAGAATAAAGCATGCCTGGGGTTTATAGTGTTGTGCATTTTCTGCAAAAAAATATTCATGTTTCTTTAAAAATGGAAAGAACTATATTTTAAAAAATAACCAGTGAGAACAAACTCTGTTGGAGAAAAACAGGTGACAAAATAGATGAGGACATACTGTGAAGGCCTTTAAACAATAATTTGGAGTTTTTTATCAAACAGTTAAGATATTTAGGACAGTACATTCTGATTGATTTTCTTATTTCTTCCATGATTGGTGATATTTGGTGTGGGAATATAAAATTCAGAATGGTTATTTCCAGATCATCTCTCAGTTACAAAATGCCCAAAGAATATGAGAGATCTCCTTAGAAGAAAAGTTATGATCAACCTAGATAGCATATTCAAAAGAGACTTTACTTTGCCGACCAAGGTCCATCTAGTCAAGGCTATGGTTTTTCCAGTAGTCATGTATGGATGTGAGAGTTGGACTGTGAAGAAGGCTGAGTGCCAAAGAATTGATGCTTTTGAAGTGCGGTGTTGGAGAAGACTCTTGAGAGTCCTTTGGACTTCAAGGAGATCCAACCAGTCCATCCTGAAGGAGATCAGCCCTGGGTGTTCTTTGGAAGGAATGATGCTAAAGCTGAAACTCCAGTACTTTGGACACCTCATGCGAAGAGTGACTCATTGGAAAAGACTTTGATGCTTGGAGGGATTGGGGGCAGGAGGAGAAGGGGATGATAGCTGGATGGCATCACTGACTCGATGCACACGAGTCTGAGTGAACTCCGGGAAATGGTGATGGACAGGGAGGCCCGGCGTGCTGCAATTCATGGAGTCACAAAAAGTCGGACACGACTGAGCAATTGAACTGAACTGAAGATAGTCTTACATCTAATTGTAAATGGACATTCCAAATGTTAGGCGTCCTGCCAAATCAATTTTCATTATCCATTGCTTAATAACAAATATTTCCAAAACTTGATGACTTAAAACAGCCATATTCATCCATTACCTCTGGTGGTGTCCATGCGTCTCAGCTGGAAGATTCACACATTGGAGGTTGGGACTACCTATAGTCTCATCCACACACAGAGTTGGCCCTGGGAGCCTGCTCTGGCTATTGTTGGTATGCCTACCTAGGACCACTCCATTTAGTTTGGGATTCCTTACAACATGGTGGCTGGGTTCCAAGAGCAAGTGTCTTAAGTCAGAGGGTGATCTAGTCTGAGGTCCTTTTGCTCTTTATTACCTAGCCTCAGAAGTCATTGAGCACCACATCCCCTACATATTATTGATTAAGGTAGTTACTAAAGTTCACCCAGCTTGAAGACAGAGGACCTAGACCTCCCATTTCACTGGAGGATTGCCATCACATTTTTATTGAAGTGTGCAGGAAAGGATATGTGTTCGTGTATGTGTATGTATCACCATGCTCAGAAAATACAATCTGCCATTCCATCTGAGGTTTCTAAAACTTGCCAGGGCCTGGCAAGCCAGGTAGGAAACAATGAGTCACACTTGTCTCCAGAAGATACTTCATTAAGCATGACAGGGACTAGGCCAGCTCACAAGAGGAGACTATTTTATTTTTTTTTAGCCTGTACATTTTGGTGAGTATTTGTTCTGAGAAAACAGGAATTTACGTCATGGCACATGATTGGAAACAGATCTAAAAAATAAAATAATTGTGTCAAAGATGAAATAACTGTCAAGAATGGCATTGCAGTTGTTTGTAAATCTCATGATATTTGGACATGGTGAACTGTCAAGGCTAAAGATTAGTTGCCTGGCACAAAGACAACTCTGGAGATTGGTGGATTATATCAGAATGATGTTATTTGTTGTTCAGATGGAAACTACCTCTGAAGTACTGGGCACTCTGTTTGGAGGCCATCCATGAGTTGCCTAATATTAGGGAGGATTCTCAGACCCATTGGCCTAGCTGCTGTAATCAATTTAGGCATTTAATCCAGGCATTCCAGGAATTTGTTGCAAGTTTCAAAGGTTATCCTGACTGGGTTATGGATCTAACTTGACATTAAGTATCTGTTATAGACCAGCCATTGTATGCTGCAACTATAAAAATGAACACGGTACTGTGTCTACCAAAAGAAAGAGACATTAAGAATAGGTGATTTCACTACAGGATGGAAGTGCCCTGGTAAAGAGGGAGATCTGTGAAGCAGAGGTCATTTCCAACATGATGTGGGCAGAGTGGGATTGAAACATGTCCTGTTGGAATCTAAACTCCGAGCCTTTCCACCCTACCATATTGGCCTACTGTTGTCCTCAGTCTCTTAAAGTTCAGTTCAGTTCAGTTGCTCAGTCATGTCCGACTCTTTGCGACCCCATGAATTGCAGCACGCCAGGCTTCCCTGTCCATCACTAACTCCCAGAGTTCACTCAGACTCATGTCCATCGAGTCAGTGATGCCATCCAGCCATCTCATCCTCAGTCATCCCCTTCTCCTCCTGCCCCCAATTCCTCCCAGCATCAGAGTCTTTTCCAATGAGTCAACTCTTCTCATGAGGTGGCCAAAGTACTGGAGTTTCAGCTTCAGCATCATTCCTTCCAAAGAACACCCAGGGCTGATCTCCTTCAGAATGGATTGGTTGGATCTCCTTGCAGTCCAAGGGACTCTCAAGAGTCTTCTCCAACACCACAGTTCAAAAACATCAATTCTTCGGTGCTCAGCTTTTTTCACAGTCCAACTCTCACATCCATACACGACCACAGGAAAAACCATAGCCTTGACTAGACAGACTTTAGTCAGCAAAGTAATGTCCCTGCTTTTGAATATACTGTTGAGGTTGGTCATAAGTCTTCTTTCAAGGAGTAAGCGTCTTTCAAATTCATGGCTACAGTCACCATCTGCAGTGATTCTGGAGCCCAAAAAATAAAGTCTGACACTGTTTCCACTGTTTCCCAATCTATTTCCCATGAAGTGATGGGACCAGATGCCATGATCTTCGTTTTCTGAATGTTGAGCTTTAAGCCAACTTTTTCACTTTCCTCTTTTACTTTCATCAAGAGGCTTTTTAGCTCCTCTTCACTTTCTGCCATAAGGGTGGCGTCATCTGCATATCTGAGGTTATTGATATTTCTCCCAGCAATCTTGATTCCAGCTTGTGTTTCTTCCAGCCCAGCATTTCTCATGATGAACTTCTCTGCATAGAAGTTCAAAAAGCAGGGTGACAATATACAGCCTTGACGTACTCCTTTTCCTATTTGGAATCAGTCTGTTGTTCCATATCCAGTTCTAACTGTTGCTTCCTGACCTGCATATAGATTTCTCAAGAGGCAGGTCAGGTCGTCTGATATTCCCATCTCTTTCAGAATTTTCCACAGTTTCTTGTGATCCACACAGTCAAAGGCTTTGGCATAGTCAATAAAGCAGAAATAGATGTTTTTCTGGAACTGTCTTGCTTCTTCCATGATCCAGCAGATGTTGGCAATTTGATCTCTGGTTCCTCTGCCTTTTCTAAAACCAGCTTGAACATCAGGGATTTCACGGTTCATGTATTGCTGAAGCCTGGCTTGGAGAATTTTGAGCATTACTTTACTAGCGTGTGAGATGAGTGCAATTGTGCAGTAGTTTGAGCATTCTTTGGCATTGCCTTTCTTTGGGATTGGAATGAACACTGACCTTTTCCAGTCCTGTGGCCACTGCTGAGTTTTCCAAATTTGCTGGCATATTGAGTGCAGCACTTTCACAGCATCATCTTTCAGGATTTGAAACAGCTCAAAACAACAATGTGTTTACCTTTCCCCATGGGAAAATGAAAGATTGAATTGTTGAAACAGCTTAAAAATCAATGGACTCTGCAATGCCAAATAAGAACAAGGCAGATAAGTCAGTTCCCCTCCTGTGCTTGATGGCTTATTGAAGGAGGTCTAATTTTTTACTATTTAAAATTTAAGTCAGTAGACAGCAGCGCACATCGGTACATAACAGTATTAAGAACATTTTGCTAGTTTCAGAAAATGAAGAACTGACTGGATGTTTCTCTTTGGTTGAAAATAAAGCTTAATTTTTGTTTGTCTTCTCAATTATTTACCTTTCATTGAGAATTTCAGCTACAATTTAGGTTAGTATTTCAAGATGAGCATATGTGTTTCAGGTACATGTTAACACATTACCTTCAGTTCTGGTAGTCCTGTTATCTTGAATTTTTCTCTCCAAGATGAAGTGAAATACAAAAATACATTTTAAATTGTTATGTGCAAAATTATCTTGAATGTAATATGTTAAGCAACTCTTAGTCTGAATATTAGGATATTTATCTTTTGCTCTCCTTTATTTTGCTCTTTTAGAAAACATTTGGACAATCTAGTCCTTCCCTCTATGTCTAACGTAGGATCCATATGTTATTTATACTAAAATCCAGTTCTAATAATGTTATTTTACTAAAGAGAGAAGTCCCAGTAAACATTCTGGATTAGAATCTTGGTTCTGCCATTTCCTAGCGATGTGACCTTAAACTGTTTCGCCTTTCTTTGCTTCGGTTTTATCCTCTATAAAATGTGGATAACAGCAAAACCCACTTCATAGGGTTATTACAGAATACATAACTAAGCTTTATATTTTAATAAAGAACAAAAAGTAAGCTCATTTGCCTAATTTTGGAAGGCTCTTTACTAAAGACACTTTCTGAAATGTATCTTGTACTTTAAAAAATGTGTCTTCCAACTGACCAGGAACATGCCTAATTTCTGAATGTTGGTTATTAGCTTCAACTTTCTCACCTTTGCAGATGCTACTCTCTTTTCCATCTTTATTTTCTTCTTATCAGTTGAATGCAGTGTAGCCTATTCTAAGGATAATATCTATAAGTTTTCAAAATATAGGAATGTCCAGCACAATACAAATTTTATTGCCATTTACACTGGTTTAGTCTGAGTCTATGGGTTTAGGGTGGTGATCCTTAGACTAACTGGCCAAATGGCACAAGTGAAATGGGACTGAGTTCTTAATTTGCCTACCAAAAGATACCTTTAAGCTAATAATAGTTTTCCTTTATCCATATGATAGTAAGCATGTCCTCCTTCTCTACTCAAAACCGTTTCTGTGATTCATAGTTGATTTATTTGATTTCTTATCTAGGATCATCAGGAATACTTTGTAAACACTTTATTGAAACATGATTGACTTAGAAAAATATGCATATATATTTAATGTATACAACTTAATGACTTTGGAGATAAGTATATGTTTGTATCATATACTTAAAATTAGTATCACAATCAATGCCATAAACATATCCATCACCTCCAGAAGTTTCCTCTTGCCCTTTTTACTTACTATTTTCATTTGTGATTAGAAAGCAATATCTAACCTTTTAGTACAGTTTTAAGAGATACCTTTTCTCTCATGGTCCTTTCAGCTATTATTTTTGCTCCGTATTCTAAGTCATGATTTTGAGAAAACACTTGACTGTAAGAATGTTTTCCTCTCAATAGATTATAAACAAACAATAAATCTTATTGTCAAATATTCTGTTACCTGAGCAAGCCCTCACGTCCCAGCCTCTCCCACCTGGGTCCTTTGAGATCTGGCAGTTTCTTGATTTTGCTCCTTTGCGCTCTTCTCTTGCTTCTAAATGCCTAGGCAGTCTGTGCCTACATTACTCTATCCGCCTTGCTGTTTTTCTGTCCTGAACTAATTGACACACTTAACTTTCTTTTGCTAGGAAATAGTGAATGGCTAGAGAGGGGGTTGCCTCTTCTTCCCATTACCTCAAGTATCTTGCCAGTGAAAGTGAAAGAAGTCGCTCAGTTGTGTCCGACTCTTCACCATCCCATAGACTATAGCCTACCAGGCTCCTCCGTCCATGGGATTCTCCAGGCAAGAATACTGGAGTGGGTTGCCATTGCCTTCTCTAGGGGATCTTCCCGACCCAGGGATTGAACCTAGGTCTCCCGCATTGCAGACAGATGCTTTAACCTCTGAGCCACCAGGGAAGCCCAATGTTTTCTTTTATCCTAATTCTGTAATTATTGATAATACTTTTGTGCTCATTTTGTAGTGACTAATTCAATGTTAAAGTTTTAGAAAATTTTACTTTTTTCAGAGATCTTCAAACTTTTGAGAGATAACTAATATACCTAGAATTCTCAACAGCTGAAAGTCATGCTTGAACTGTTCGGGGGTGAGTTTGAGGTCAAATGTGTCTGAGTTCATGTCAGTATGTAGCTGCATCTAGATCTGCCACCTCCCTAGGTTCCAGTTTGTGTAACTGTAAAACGGAGAAGGAGAAATTGTGAATTGTTTGTTGAAGGTAGAACAAGATCTTGATTATAAGTTCAAGTCCATGTCTCATAATGACCATTCAGTTAAGATTAGGTGTTATTATTACTATGAATAAAAATGAGTATATATGTATATATAGTCATAATTATTCATCACAGTTCTGATACATAGTAGTAGACCATGAAGAAAGCTTCTCTGATCTTCACTGGTTATATGTATTTTGTATCCTGTGCTGCTGCTGCTGCTAAGTCGCTTCAGTCGTGTCCGACTCTGTGCGACCCCATAGACGGCAGCCCACCAGGCTCCCCTGTCCCTGGGACTCTCCTTTAGATTTAATCAAATAGTATTCCAAACTATTTCATACCAATCTAATAATGGTATTTTTATTTTAAAATAGTAAACTCATAGAGATTAATGCCATTGCAAATTGTATAAAAAGTGTTTTGAATGAATTATGTTGATTCTTTAAAAAAAATAAGATAAAAGTTTTAGAATAGTGTCTTCTTTAAGAGACATGCTAAAATAGTTTTGCAAGAGTAGCTTATGTTTCCATTTGATGTGTTTAAGAGAAAAAGGAATCCTAAGATTGCTATCAGAGTTTTCTTCCTTATGCAGTATGACAGCTTGAATCTTTATATGATATTTTGGACATCTATCAGTTTCATCATCAAAATGTCTGAAAAGATAAACTAGCATAACCAAGGTATTATATTATGTTATAGTTTTAGCATACATACTAATGAAGATATCATTCCCCTCTTCTATGAATTTGGGTAACACACTTACCTCACTTGACATCTATATGCTGCTTCTAAAACACTCTCTTTCAAATATAAATTTCAAATCAAAATACTCTACTTATTTTAATGAAAAAAATACTTGTATACCTGGGGAGTGAAATGCAAAATAACTTTTAGAACACAGTGGATGCTTAGTGAATAGTCTTGACTAAATTGACAATTGACATGAGCAAATTGTAAAATGCTATGTTCAGGACCAGCCAGTTTGTTATATTTTGTTTTATTTTATTTTGTTTTGACATATATTACATCAACCAATACATTATATGAAGTGTTTGAATCATAGTAAATAATAATTTTTTTATATTGTGGCTTTAGGGAAATAGGCTTTTAGCAAATGATGGAACCATAATCTTTTGCAATGATTGCTTCAAAAGTAATTTGAAACACAACTAGTTTACCATTATATATCTTTCCTTTCTCTTTGTTGCCCACTCTCTTAGTGATTCACCCTTGGTAGACCATAAATTATTGTTTAAATGAGACAGTATATATCTTAGCTAATAACTAACTTTGAGTTTTCATGATAATTATTATTTTATAGGGCATGTGGGCATATTTTATTATATTATTGATATTTTATTAATACATTTTCTGTGTAATATTTCATAGTCTCAGTGATAAATGCTAAATTCTGAAGATGTCTTACTCTGTTTTCTGGAATAGCATGAGATAATTAAATAAATTAATAATTTAAAAAATTAAACTCTTGAACAGTTACCAAAAGCTAAGATAGCTACTATATTTGTAATTTCTTTTTTAAATTAGTAATGTGAGAAATCACTTTATTCTCAAAGTGTCCTAATGTAAATTTGATATTTCCCTTTAAGAATCTTTTTCTTTCACCAATTAGCGTTTATCTTTCATATAAATACTTTAAAGTGTTCTAGATCTCTAATATTGCCTTAGGGCTCCCCTGGTACCTTAGGCAGTAAAGAATTTGCTTGCAATGTGAGAGACCTGAGTTCAGTCCCTGGGTTGGGAAGATCCCCTGGAGGAAGGCATGGCAACCCACTCCAGCATTGTTGTATGGAAACTCCCCAAGGACAGAGGACCCTGGCGGGCTCCAGTCTGTGGGGTTACAAAGAGTCGGACAGGACTGAGCGACTAAACATAACAGTATTGTTTTATCTCAACAGTAGTCCTAATTCAAAGAATTAACCTTTGCAACTTCATTCAGTATTTCCATCATTAAAATATTTTTTCTATCAGCATGTAATATTTTATGAGTAACCTTTTTAAGTTGAGATACTCATAGCAAAGTCAAAGGTTGGTAGCTATTGTGAAAATTTAAGAGGTTTCTTCTGTGTTAAGGATGACTTTGTTCTGAAGTGTCAGCAATTACTTGGCTTTGCTTTGAATTAGCCATTGAAATACAGAAAAGTCTCATGACTTGTACTTGTGTCTATTTCTTTACCTGTCACATAATAGATACCTCCTTTTTGATGTCTTGTCATTTTTTTTTAATCCATTGACCACTGTGACTGATTAAAGCTGTAGTCTTGATTTATATTCAGGAGATGTGAGAAGGCATCTGTTGGAGCTTTTGGGGAAAGTTTCTTGTCTCTTACTAGATACAGTGAACTCCACTTTATCTGAATACTGTAGTAAGAGTGTGAGCTCTGTATACTTGCCTGAGGGTGAAGTTAAAACACTTAAAGTGAGGATGCATGGTTTTCATTAAACTAGAGCCTGATTATGCTGAAGAGCCTAGACATTTAGTGTATCTGATTTAAAATTTTATAGAAGTGTAATAAAATATCACAAATACGATTTAAAACCCTTGAATAAACCTTCCTAATCCTCTTTTCCTTTCCTTTCTCTTTTTCTCTGTACCTAGACATAAACAAAATCCTGAATTTGGTATCAATTATTATTATATATTTTCTGTTTTCTCCTTATGTAGAAATTTACACATAATATGCATCATTCTTTGAATTCTTTATAATTTGTATCATATATACTTGTGCAAATAATTTTTCATATGTTTCTTAAAATTTTTGCTTAGAGTTTATTCATTTTTA